>JANRGW010002048.1:0-22076 GCA_024733675.1 Psilopsiagon aymara | reverse complement strand
ATTAGCTCAGCCTCTTGAAGGTCTGAAAGATGAAACAAGCTGCATCTGAAGAGTCCCAGAGGACAGCACAGTGAGAGCTTCAGCTCAGAGCTTTGCATGCCTCATCAGCAACACAACAGAGGCCTCAGCACGCACTATACAGCAGCGCGCTCCCACCCTATGCAGCATCTCTTGACAACAGGCAGGGCTTGAGATTCCCCTACTCTGCCCTCCCCAGCTGCATCCCACTCGCACAAGAGCATCCCACCAAGGGGCAAGTCCCCCAGGCACACAGTGCTCCCACCTCCCTAGCCGTGCAGAGGGTGAGGGACAAAGGGCCAGGAGATGACCAGCACTTAAGCAGGTTGACTCAGGCCCACGCACAAGCCAGAAGTTATCTCAAACATCCATCTTTAAATCCCCACCAAGGGTCTTTTTGCCTTGTCTTCATCTTTTAGCAATCCCTGCCTTCTTCCTCCACAGGGTCCTGGGATCGGGAATTGGAAATACCTGGTTGCAAACGTTCCACTGACTCAGTGTTGAAAGTAGGGAGCTCTGGAATAGCACTGCTGGGGGCAGATGGTGCGATGCCAGGGCCCAGATCAGCACTGTACATGAGATCTGCAGCAATGCCAGGCAGGTCTGGCAGGTAGGATGGCACATCAATCTCAGGGACCTGCCCCAGGTCTGGTACGTAGAAGTAATTTTCAGCTACCTAAAAGAAACACAAAAAGATAAGTCAGTGACTATGCACTTGCTTTTCCTTGCAGCAAAGAAGGGCACTGCAGGGAACCGCCTGGGCAGAAGTCCTCTGAAGGAAAAGTAGCTGCATCCCCATAGCTGCATCTCACCTGTCGGTCCAGCTGTCCCCTTTTGGTGATGGAGAGAGGAGCATCAAAGAGCTTCTCTTCGGTCTCTGTTTCCAGAGCCACATGGGTCTTGGTCACTGCTCCAGCCAGAGGATCCAGGAAAACATACTTCTTGTACCTATGGGTAGAGGACAAGTATTTCAGTGATGTTGCCTCAGGAGCCAAGACCAGAAGAAACAGTGCACCCTTGGTGGTGGAAACCTCTGACTCACTCATGAAGGTGGAACATGTTGGGCCTTCTTTTGTTCCTTTTTTGTCTTCTTTTTTGTTTCCTTCTTTTAGAATCACAGAATAGTTTGGGTTGAAGGCAGCTTAGAGCTCACCCAGTTCTGACCCCCCTGCCATGGTCAGGGACACCTTCCACTAGATCAAATTGCTCAAAGCCCCATCCAAGCTGGCCTTGAACACTGACAGGGATGAGGCAGTCACAGCTCCTCTGGGCAACCTGTGCCAGTGTCTCACCACCCTCATCATAGTGAAGAACTTCTTCCCCATTTTTAGCCCCATTTTCCTTTCTTTCTTCTCCAATCAGCTCCCCACCCTGCTACCGTAGCCTCCACATTCATCCTAAAACAAAGCCCTGCTGCACTGCCATCATTACCAAGCTCTCCCCTTCCCACCAGCTGGCCTGAAACGGTCCTACAGCCTGCAGCAGGACACCAGTCTCTCCTTCACTTGTCACGCAAGCTCCAGGAGGAAAAACACAGGGGAAATAATCCAAGGCTCAGGAGAAGAAAGAGAAAGTCCAGCAGCTGAAAGCTCAAGGAAGGGCTTAAAGAATCTCTTCAATATGAGGAGAAGGAAGCAAAGCCGAATGGGAACTATAGTGAGGGAGGCAGGGGTGATACAAAAGCAGCAAGAGCGGTGAAGCATTGCTGTGAGGAATCATCAGAAGAAGGAGCAGTACCTAGGCTGGCACATGGGGCAGAGAAGGGCAGGACTGACAGCAGCTCTCAAGGCTGGAGAGAAATTACAGGGGAATGACAGGAAAAACTAAGTCAGCAAAGGGACATGCAAAACTGGGTTGAAAGCAAGTAAGTGGAGGATTACAAGAAGGGAAAACAACTCCTTCCACTCAAGGGAAAGACTGGGTAAGAAAGGGCTGCTAGCTGGAAACCAGCAGAGAGGAATCAAACCCTCTCCTATCAGGAGCCTGGTATATAAGACACCCAGGGAAGCAAGCAGTGACTGCTACCCCCAGGGAAGGGAAAGCTTCTCTGAGGACAAGCAGGGGCAGGTGTGCAGCACAGTACTGCTCCAGCTCTCACAGGTTCTCAGTGGTGTTAAACAGCAGCAGGGAACTGAGGGAGCTGATGTTCCTGGGGAGGCTGCCAAGGCCTTCTTCTGCATCGTCCTCCTGGTGAATTTTGGTGCTCACACACACAGGGAAGTACTTGAGCTTCTCCTGCAAGAAGAGAGATAACAGGTAGCAAGACACTACAGCTACAGCTCTTCCCAGCCTTCACAACCCACACTGCTGGCCCCACTGCTTGGTCTGTGAACCCTACTGCTCCCTCTCCACCTCCCTTCGAGCAAGAAAGCATATAGACAACATTGCAACCCCACACTCGTGACAAATCTCAGCAGTTCAGACTCATGGCATGTACCTTTGGTGCCATGCATGGGTCGTATTGAACAGATGTTGGATCCACCAAAATAAAACAACCACCAGGACTCTATAGCCAGAGGCAGGGATAAAACACCAGAGTCTAGTGTTTCCAACTACTAGACATTTCCATGCAGGCAGAGTCCTCCAAATATCTCTATTACCTCCCCTCTGCTGCCTTCAGTTGATGTTTTAAGAGCTGTGATCCCACTGGTGGGGTATGCAGAGAAGGCAAAGGAAAAGAGGTTAGGAAAAAGCAGAGTGCCTGCATGAGGTAAGAGAGAGCAGGCAGAAGGGAGTGCGCGGGGTGGAACGTGTGCCAGATGGCTCTGCAAAGCCTGAGGGATTTGCAGGAGTTTTCAACTCTAATGAACTGAAATCTCCTCTCTCTCAGTTCTAAAACTTCATGCATAATATATAGAGCTCCCTTTAGAAAAGAACTTATTACATCTGAACTGCTTTACTTTTATAGAGCACAGGAATTGCCATCCCAGATCAGAGCAGCGTTTCAGATACCATGACAGTGCCTGCTGCCACATGCTCTGGGGAGATGGAGCTCACTGCCCACAGCACACTGATGTAGAGGGAGGAAAGGCATCAGCCCCTGAACCCAGAGACAGCCCCGGATAGACAAACCTCCACCCCAGACCTCTTCCCACACCTTTCCTCAGCAGCCCCTTCACAGTTCCTGTTTTTCTCATACATATTAGGACAAGCAGCAGCCTGGCAGCTATGAGGTGGTAGGTGTTCAAACCAGACAAAACCAGAGCACTACCCAGGACAGGTTGTTAGTAACTGGCCACACTCTTCTGGTTTTCTTCTGTCACCAGAAAATGACCACTCCAAATACTGTCCACAGCACCCTACTACTGCCTCACTACTTCTAGGATCCCTGTTTTATCCCATCCTCCGAGTCCTTCTTCCCCTTATACTTGTATGGGGGAAATGGAGATCACTGTGGGTTCAGTTTTAAGACCACATCTCAGCAACATGAGCAGTTCCTGTTGATTGAAATTTCAGTCTTGAATTTGGTAGCCAGAAATCCTGGGGAATGGCTTAGTCACAGCTCAGTTAATCGACTAAGAGTTTGTTTGATGCTCTGAGCCTATAAAGCGCTATAGGAAAAAAACTGTGAGGTTTTGATTGAATCCAGTCCCCAAAGAACACATTCCAACTTGTGAAAAACACACTGAAACGAACAGCCTGAATTTTTACAGAGGCAAGGAGGCTGTTGTGGTTTAAGCCCAGCTGTAACTAAGAAAACTGCAGTCTGTGTCACTCCCCCTCCTTCCTCCTCCCACTCAAGGAGGGATGGGGAGGAGAATTGAAAGAATGTGACTCCCACAGGTTGAGCTAAGAACAGCCCAGTAACTGAGGTATAACACAAACCACTGCTGTTACCACCAATAAGAATAATGACAAGAGAAGTAACAAGGGAGGAAAATACAACCTCTCACCACCTGCTGGCCGATACCCAGCCAGACCGAGCAGTGATCTAACCCTTCTGGGTAACTGCCCCCAGTTTATATAGTGGCCATGACGTGCTGTGGTAAGGAATACCTCTTTGGTCAGTTTGGGTCAGGGGTCCTGTCTCTGCTTCCTCCTGGCTTCCTCTCCTCCCTGGCAGAGCATGAGGCTCTTGGTCAGAGTAAACATTACTAAGCAGTAGCTAAAAACATCAGTGCTATCAGCGCTGTTCCCAGGCTGAAAGTCAAAACCACAGCACTGCACCAGCTATAAGAAGGAGAAAAATGATTGCTGCTGCTGAACCCAGGACAGAGGCAAAAATAAACAAACTCATATTTAGAAGCTGTAGAAGCAGAGGTTCAAAATAAAGGTTCTTTTGAAGCATTAATTTCCCAATGTTGAATCTTTTTAAGCATGAGGGAGTGCTGACGTTGCTGCTAGAACTGCTCACGCACACTGAGCCCTCAAGTCATATGTGTATTTTTTTAATCCTCTCTTTGTAGGTTTCAATTAGCACTGGAAGTATGCGCGTCACTTTAAGGGCATAGTGAGAAACCAACCATTACCTAAATTTACTTTTAAGTCTCAGCTAAGGCAGTTATAAAAGCACTAAACACAAGTATTACTTGGAAACGTGAGGCTCTTCATGATCCTTTTAACTTAAATGAAACCAAAGTGCTGGTCTTAGTCAACTACCTAGATATGGCTTGAAATTTCAGCAGCTACATATTGTCATGTCACACAACTGTGAATTCCACAAGTTAACATATCATTTAAAACATCAGTTTTCCCACAGGGATATTAAAGCCTTAAGACAAAGGTTCGGCAGCATTGGCATACTGAAGGCATGGGGGGCAATAGAATGCTGGGGTTTGGCACCTGGCAGGATCACATCCCTAAGGATGCTGAATTTCCAGGCCTTTTTCTTCCTAAGACCCTACACAGTTAAAATATATATAAAGTAACCCTGGTATTTAAGTTTAATTCAGCACACACTATTACAAAGGGAACTGATATCATACACCAGAAACTCCATTCCCTCCATGCCAAGGGAGTGCTGAAGCTAGCTCAAAAAGCACTTGAAGATGGGTGAGTGCCAAACCCCTGGTTTAGCCTCCCCATGCCCATGGTGGACTCGGAGAGAGGCAGAATTCACAGACAGACCAAGTTACTGACAAATTTGAAGCCCAGAAAGACTGCTCCAGCAGTGGACTGTATCTTTTGCTTGAACCTCTTCCCAAGCCCAGGCACATGTCTCCCACACTGTTTTCCAGCCTCCTAAGGACAGCACCCAGATACAGCTCCTACTGCAAAGGCAGCACCAAGCTCTAGCCCCAACTCACTGCTGAACCCTACCTAGCTGCTACCACAGCAATGTGCAGAGCAAACGGCTTTCCAGGCTTACCACAAGGACCTTGTTTCTGGCACTCTTACCCATCAGTGCTTGCCTTATCAACCTAAATAGTGCCTCTCAACAGCAGAGTTTTCTCTTGCTTGGGATGTGAAGTGGGAAAGGAGAATTTCCCAGGAGGCAAGCATTTTTAAATACACTGCAGAACCACTCACATTTCCAGCTCAGCTAGTTCCCCCCAGAGCACAAACCCTAAATGCTGAGCACAGGCTGCCACCACTTACCCTCAAACTGACAAAACCAGAACTTGCTTTCCTGGTGAAGCATGTGCGACTGAAGTTAGCAAAGGCCACTGCAAC
The DNA here is from genome assembly GCA_024733675.1 of Psilopsiagon aymara. Classification (NCBI taxonomy): domain Eukaryota; kingdom Metazoa; phylum Chordata; class Aves; order Psittaciformes; family Psittacidae; genus Psilopsiagon; species Psilopsiagon aymara. The sequence goes on along the minus strand of JANRGW010002048.1, from coordinate 16,445 downwards.
TGCTCCCAGCAAAGAGGCCCTCATTAGAAGTGAAAACAGGCAGTGAGCCTCTGCTGAAAGCTCTGAATAATTGAGGAGGGCACAAATGCAAACATTAGACTTCCCTCTGACACATTTCATTACTGCAAGGTATGTCAGGCTCTGTGCTCAACTATGGCCAAGAAGGGCCTGTCCCCCTCGAATGTGGTCAGAGCTTGACTGCTCTAAGCCCCACTCAGCATGCCAGACGCTCCTGGCACAGGAGCACATTTGCCAGCAGACAGCCAGCAGTGTCCCCTCATCCCACAGAAGACTCATAGAAGAGCTGCAGGAGCTAGAGTGTATGAGCTTGGCAAGAGTAACATGACCACTGCATGAGTTAGGGTCAGCAAAGCCAGAGAAAGATCAACAGCCCCAGAGGAGGATGAAGAAATGGGACACAGGAGGGGAGGAACAAATACAAACATCCCTAGGGGTCTGCAACAGTTCATCTCTGCTGAAGCAGCCCTGGTCATGAACATGGCAATGTACAGATACAGCTGGGAAGAGGTGGCATGGGATGCTGCGGGGAGGGTCATGCAGAGCCTACTGGAGCCAGCAGGCCAGTTGAATGGGTACACTATTTGCTCTCCGCAGGACACTGTTTTTTACCAGCTGATGCCCTTCTCAGCCCCCTCCTTATGTGAGGGGCTGTACACTGCCACCAGCCCTGCAGGGTGGGAAAGCATCACCCTTGGCCCCCACTGTCTACCTTTGCTGCCCCATCATGCTCTGATGGGATGGGGCCACCAGCCAGACAGTACAATTGCAACCAGCATCCTCTGGCTGTCCAGCAGCAGGTCCCACATACAGCTCTGCCCGTTGTGCTCAAAGGAAGCACGAACCTTGCTCAAGTTTGCCAGCTGTCCATTTGGCCAGCAACCCCACTTTGTGGCCTGGCTGAAATATTCATAACCACCTCACCATATGAGGTCTCAGCTCCATTAACACTCAGCAAAGTTTAGCATGATAAATTATTCAGTGGCAGCTTTATTTTTGGGCTGAGGCACACAAGGATGAGCAAGGAAGTCTCTTTAGGGATGGAGAGCAGGGAAGTTGTCAGGTTGATCCCTAACCTGCAAGAAGAGCACATCTGCTACTCCTGACACAGTGCATACACAGTAACTTTTCACCTTTTAGAACAGCAACTCTTCCTTCTCTCCTTCCAACTCAGGGATTTGACCCAAATTGCTGGAAAATCCTTTGGTAGCATTTCCTGCCAAACCCAAAACTTCTAAGACCTCCTTAAGAAGCTCCTCTGCCACTCGGGCAGAGTGGTGTCCCTCACCCTACAGGCTAAAAGGGAGCTCAATTCTTCAGGACCTCCTTCAACACCACCAGCCACAGACATCAGTTCTATAGGCACACCTGGAAGCCCCAGCTGTGCTGGGTACTGAAAGGCTTGCAACCTACAATAGCTGAACACAAGGCAAAGGAGAAGCAAAGCACAGACAAAAGAGGTGAAGAAGCAAAATGACCTTCCTCCTCAACATGTAAAACCAGGGAGGGACAATAGCCAATCACAATGTCTTCCTAGGGCAGAAAATGCTGTGACTCCCCTTTCTCCTGACATACTCCCAAGCACTTTTACCTTTCCCTTCACACCACCACTTGTATTGAAGCCTTCAAAAGCTACTTTTCAAATGATTACAACCCTGATTCCAGTTACCTCGCTATGCATAGCCGAAGCCTTAAGCCCAGCCAGCAGCACCCACCAGCACTGCTACAGAACACAGTAGCATTTCAGGACACAGAACTGCTCCAGAGTTGGCAGTTGACATCCACTCAGAGCACTCAACCACCTAGCCAAGGTCTTGTACTGACACAGCCCTCTCCAACTGGCAGCTCTACAAGCTTCCCAGCCTGACCTCACACATACCCACCAACAGGCCAAACTGAAAAGATGTTCTGGTCCCAGCCTACATCCTAAAGCCCTGGTCTACTTCTTCAAAGAGACTAACAGCCTCCCAGCTTCTCTTTGCTTGTTCATCTCAAGGTCTATTCTCCTCCTCCTTACCTGCAGAGCTTTCTCATCCAGCATTCGGTGTTTGCTCTGAATCTTGTGTCTTGGCCATTTCTGTTTAGCTGGGTCTTCTGCACCAGCAAAAATTGAACTGTATTCCTGCAGCCGCTCAGGAGCTGGATACTTGGCACTGGAAAACACCTGTGGAGAAACAAGGAGGGACTGAAAAATCTCAACAAGTAGGCAGCCATATAATACAGCAACACTTAGGAGAGGGTTGGAACATCTCTCCTATGAAGACAGGCTAAGAGATTTGGGCTTGTTCAGCCTGGAGAAGGACTCTGAGGGAGACCTCAGAGCAGCTTCCAGTACCCGAAGGGAAGCTACAAGAAATCTGGAGAGGGATTTTATGGGGCAAGTAGTGACATTTATCGATAAGGGGGAGTGGCTTTAATAGACTTGACATTAGGAAGAAGTTCTTCACTGTGAGGGTGGTGAGGCAGTGGCACAGGTTCCCAGAGAAACTGTGTCTGCCCCATCCCTAGCAGTGTTCAAGGCCAGGTTGGACAGGGCTTGGAGCAACCCCCACCTGTGGCGGGGGGGTGGAATTAAATCATATTTAAGGTCCCTTCCAACCCAAACCATTCTATGATTCCAGGAGTGGGGTAAGCACAGAATCTATGCTGCCAGTGGGAATGGACAGCCTTGGACCCAACATGCATGGGCTGTCACTTCTGAAACTGGAAGTGCCAGACTTCTCTAAGTACTAGGAAGTCAAAAAGGCTTCCATTAACAGGAAGGGAGTTGGAAATATTACCTAAAATGTAGCAAAAATAGGGACCAAAGGATTTTCACCAGTTTAACATGGCTCAACAGGATTAAGACACACTGAGAGAAGCCTTTGTAACAACAGCTTTCATTCAAACAAAATGTCTATAAGCCTGAAATGTGAGGATGTTTGGCTTAGCTAAGCATATGCCTTTTTCTCAGGAAACAGCAGGGGCAGCAACCTATATAAGCCTCCTAAGGCCTAGAGCTGTGAGGCTCATGGGTCTAGAAATCATCAATTGGCCAAGCCAGGAAAGGGATTCTCATCACAACCCTGCCCAGCAGTGAGGCATGGAGAGATGAGTGGCAGCCTATTCCTCTTCATAGCTTACATCAGGAACAAAGAGGAAAGGTGAAAGGAAGAAGGGAGACCACGCAGCCTCCACTGAAGTCACTACCTTAATAGCCTTCTTGCTGCCCTTTATCTTTTCGATCTTCGCTTGGGCGAGTGTGACCCTCTCCCCGATTGCCTGAAGCTGTGCCCGGCTGGCCTCCACTCGCTGGGAGATCCTAGGAGAAAAGCACCTTTCTTAACATGAAGAAGCCAGAGCTGGAGATTCTCTGGCAGCAGCCAGACCCTCAGGAAAGGACGTGAATCTTGGTGGACTGGGCTGTTTCATAAGGCAAGATAGTGCTGGTTGAGCTATGATTGTCCTGGTCCCACCGAGAGCTTTATGTACTCTGACAGCAAGGCAGGTCTGGCCCGTGACTCATAGCACAGCGCTCCTGCAGCTGCTTGAGGCACAGCACAGGAAGATGAAGAACAGCAGCTCTTTTGCCACACCAGAGTGCCACAAGCCCTCTGCAGGTACTGATGACAAGAAAGCCACAGCCAGTTATTAACTGCCAACATATTTTTAATTAAAATGACTTTTAATAAAATGAAAAGCAGCACATGCCAATGGGCAGAGTTCAGGACACATAAGGCTTTTTGCGACCTCTTCTATACCAGCAGTTTCTTGACCAACTTCTTCCATTCTTCCAAAGCTTCGCAGCTTTGTGACATGGTTTCCACATCATTTGGAGTAATAAAGCACACTAACCTGCATAATTTCTGCAAAATTAGATGTGCTGGTTTTGGCTAGGGTAATTCTCTTCATAGTAGTTCCATGGGGCTATGCTGCATTTGTGCTGGAAACAGCACTGATAACCCAGGGATGTTTCAGTTACTGCTGAGCAGCACTTAACACAGAGTCAAGGCCTTTTCTGCCCCTCACACCATGCCATCAGCAGGCTGGGGGTTCACAAGAGGCTGGGAGGGGACACAGCCACAACAGGATGGCCCCAGCTGACCACACATCCAAGATCATATGGCATCACGCTTGCCATATAAACTAAGGGGAAAGTTGGCCAGGGGCCACTGCTCAGGGACCGGCTGGGCACAGGTCAGTGGTGAGCAGTTGTTCTTCACTTGCACCAGTTGTCTTTGTGGATTTTGTTTATCTTAAAAAAAAAATATCCCTGTTCATTACAAATAACAATTATTACTATTATTATTATTTTTATTATATTTTACTTCAATTATTAAACTGCTCTTAACCTAAAAGTTTTCTTGTTTTGTGGTTTAATCCCAGCCAGCAACTAAGTACCCCGTATCTGCTCACTCACTTTCCCCCTCAAAGGAAGCTGTCCTGGCTGTGCTCAAGGTACAGTCGCTACCACTCTGCAGGAACTGTCACACAGGGGCAACAAGAGGCTAGGAGGCATCAGCTACAGGGAACTATGGAGCCACCTTCTCAGAAGAGACCCTTCTTCCCCATGCATAACCAGCAGATTCTCCCTAGCCTCCAAAGGTCAAAACCTGAAAGCTGTTCTGAATCTTCACCCCTCCAATGAAGTCAGCAAAGAACATTTTTATGGCTATGCAACCCATTAGGAGAGACAGAACTCCACTTCAGCAACGTTTTGTAGCAATGAGTTCTGTTGGATCTGTAAAATTCAAACTACTGTATTTAGATTTTACCAGAAGTTCCTCTTTGCTTTTGAGCAGAGAGCTCCCAAGCTTTTTTCCCCACTGTCTGTATAATTCCTTTTAGTAACAAATTCACTATCAGTAACGATCCACAATTCACATTTTCAAACTGTACCAAATCCATCTTTTCAAGCATTTTCACTCTGTGCATCACATTCTCTATTAAAGTACAGAAATAGACTCCACTAAGGCTCCCCTACTGTAGGCAGTGAAAAAAGCCACAAGTACAAGCAGCCTATTCACCTTGTATTGTTCTGAAAGAACCCCACTTCTTTCTCTAAACACTTTAAAGTGTTTCTGTCTGTTTATAGCCTTTTTTCCCCTCTTTCTGGAGACATGAAAATCCTTCCTTATGCATATGGCAGGAAAACACACAGCATGGTTCTACTTTATTCATTTTGGAGTGGGAGATGAGTAAAACTGAACTTCATGAGATTCCCCTCAGAATTATTCCCCATTTCCCCATCCTTTTATTTTAAACACAGCCTAACAGCTTGTATTTTGTACCAACACGAAGGACAAATCTGCTCATGATTTCCTTCCCACACCCTCCCTCTGTCTCAGTGGTGTAAGCCCACATCACTTACACAGTTGATAGGCTCTCAGAGTAGTTTCTGTCTTTCCTTTCAGCATGCACTCCCTAGCACCTAAGTGCAGCAAATTTCATGTGTCATAGGGCTGTCCTTTTGCCTTGTTTTGTTAAATTGTGAGATGCCTCTGAAGGACATACATCTTGCCTAACAGCCCTCCCCAGTACATTTTCCCACCTCACAGTTCACCTCTTTTCTAGATGTTTCACAGTTGTATTGATTTACACTATTTCCAGCCCTGCTCCCGGGGACATCTGACTATTTTTACTTCCTTGAAAGCTGAAAACAAAGCCCCAGTCATTTATTTCTGCTTTGCTGCTCTCACTCAAATCAATGATGCAATTTTCCCCTCTCACCCATGAGTAGATCCCTCCGCTAGAAGAGCAGCAAAGCTTTCCTGAAGCTCCGGGTAAAAGCAAAGTATCGACTGCCTTTTAGCCAGTACCCTGCTGATTCCCAGACACAGTTCTCAGGGCTGACAAGCACGTTTCTCTCCCAGAAGGAAGTGTTAACCAAATAGTTATACAAACTCAGGCCTGAAAACCAGTAACTGCTCCCCTACCTTCCACTCCATGCATGTCAAGTGCGGTAGTCAAATGCTTCCCTTGCTCTCTTTCCTGACCCACATTATCCCCAATGCTTCAACTACTAAGTATAAACCTTTTCCTCTACCACACTCACTCCTTTTCTAGCTGTGAAGAAGTCCCCAGCCCAAGCTGGGGAAGTTGTCCAATGCTATTTCAGCTGTTTCAAACCATGACAACTCTTCTCTGAGGCACCCTGTACTTTCTCCTGTGATTGAATCTGGGATTTGAAAGGGCAGATCCCACTGACCTTAGGAGATCTGCCAAAAACCTTCACCTGAGGTGGTACAAATGAAGGCCCACAACACAGAAGTAACACAAACCAGTCTACAGAGTTTATTTGCGGCTGAGGAAGACAACTATGAAAAAAAATATTAACCCCCCTCAATCCAACTAATCCAAATTCTGCCACATGTGCGTGACTGTTCCCCATGTGCAGTTCAAGATACAGGTGCATGTGTAAATTAAAAGAGATAATACACCATACTGATTTCAAAAAAATACACAGGGGAAAACCCCTATCACATTCAAGTGTCTTCCAGCAACTTTAGTATTTCTACTGCTGTGGAAACTGAACTTACTCAAAGGAGTCAACCACTGTTTGTAAAGGAAACAAGAATGGATGGACAGGGCTGCTGCCAAGGATTTCAGAGGCAAAGCTTTGAAGCAAGGTGGCAATCAGACCTCAACCTCCATTTAAGGAGTGTGTTACTCAGTGGTGTTTGAAAGGCAGTTGCAATCAAGACAGGGAAGGTAAGTGTTAATAAAGTGGCCCATTAGCGCCCCTCAGAAGCCTCAGATAGCCAAAACCACCATCAGCATCTGAACCTACTGCCTATCCTGTTAGCCAGTGCTGTGTGATTTTGCTTTCTGTACTCCTTTCTGCTTGAGAAACCTCTTTAGTTAGATTCTGTGTGATTTTGAGTGGCAGAGAAGCATCAGGCATATAGCAAGAGCCCCTTCTTTTGAGCAGGACACATGCTTTGAGATGAGTGGAAAGGGGGTCTGCGGAAGAAGGGAAGATACATCACCTGCCTTCAAATCGGGAGCACTAGGCCAAACCCACCTTCCCCTCCCAGTGCTTTTCCTTGGGGCAGTAATACATGTGGCAGATTAAATCTATCTAGTGGATTATCTCTCAATCCACAGAGACTTCATTTTTGATCTAAGCAGATATTAAAGTTATGCTTTCAGCTGCCTGGATTCAAGCTTTCTCTTGTCCCTCTGAAATCTTTTTTTGCAGTCAAGCCCCCTATGCATCACCCCCAGCTTTGATTTTGTTACTCCTTTCTCCTAAAGCCCCCATCCTGCTGTCTTGAACTCCTCTCCATTTTAGAGGCAACTCTTTCCAACACCCACAGCATACGTACTCCCACCTCATCGCCTTCCTCTCTTGCCCCATATCCTCTAAATGCAGATGTGCCATCTGCAGCCATGGAGCAGACCACTTCCCATTATTTCCTTAAAACTCCTCTGATAGACCTCACATGCGGGTGGCTACTGAAATATCTCTTCTGTTGCATCTGTGGCTGATCATGGGGGAAAAATTACTGTTCTCTTACTTGGATAGGAAAAATATTTGAGGCGTTAGGAATCTGACATCAGGACACTGGACAGCTGTCAACACTGGCAATATTACTGTGTTTCTATGAGGGTCTCCTACCACTGCACAATGCCAAAAAAGAATTTTAAAGGCAGAAAATCAAAGATTACTTTTACCGTCTATATTTGCTAGGGATGAGACAGCATCAGAATAAAGTCTAAAATCAAAGCAGATTTAAAGACAGGCTGACAGATTCCCAGAAAGGTGCCTGAGCAAGAATTCAGAATTCAGCTGGGAGGAAGCATCACAGCAACAGGAGACCCTTTGTGGTCTATGCTGAGCATACACATCAACCCAAAAGTGGCAGGGATGACAAAACTTGGGAAGTGGGAGAGGGAAAAGGCAAACTCCACACCAAGGTGAATGAGAAAGGCGAAACAGCAGAGGCTGGGAACAAACCTCTCCAGAATATCCAAGAACTTCAATTTCATGTCTGAAGTACAAAATCAACTGACCAACCAAGGAGAAAGAACATTACAGAGCAGAATGAGAAATGAAGTTGCACAGGAGAATAAGGCAGTTGAGGTATTACATGACTTTTCCCTTAAATGAGGACTGTACACATCACAGCAAATTGGGCTCCTGGTCTCCTCCCCAGCCCAAGCTCCAGCCCTGAGAGATAGCACGGGGCTGGCTTGGCATTGCTGTTCTGAACTTCAGGGTACACATGATAAATTTGCTCTGTAAAATCTTGGCTTTTTGCCTAAAAGCCAAGCTGTCTCTTTCTTCTTTAATTCTTTCCCCCACAAAGTGTACTTTTATTAAATTCCTCCCTTACTGCAGAAGGCATGAATTAGAACGGACAGAATTTACGGTTCTTGCATTTTATTACATCCCAAGATTCTCCAAGTAGCTAGGGCTGGAGCAGCAAGGGATGATAACAGTGCTGGCTGCCACTCATTCTTTCACAGCACCGGTGCCCAAAGCAGCATAATACCACTGCCCCTAAGACAAGGGGGTTTCCAGAAGTGAGAGAACCACCAGTGAGGTGAGGAGAGACTGCCTCCCAGGAGAGGGGAGACATCATCCTGTGACGAAACCAACAGCATCAGATAGTGCTGAGGGAGCTAAACGTTCACCTTACTTTGAGCCCCTTCACAGAATGACAACATCCTTAGGGTTGCAAGGGACCTCTGGAATTCACCTAATACCACCTCACCTGCCTCTTTCCTGCGACCCAGAGGCACATCACTGCTCTCTTCCACTTGCATTCTGCAGAGAAGGAAGTATCAAGCTTCTCCAAGTATTACTTTGTTCAAAAATCTTCTTGAAAAAAGGCCATGGGCTTTTACGGCTCCTTAGGCTGCTGAAGTGGTGGGGCAACATCAATGCATTGCCCCCGATACCCATAACCCAGGGGTTTGATGCACAATCCACTATGCTGAAGCAGCCCTAGACAGCTAGGCTATAATACTGAAGGGGTTTCTGGCTGTCCAGCAAAGGATGTTTTATGAGGCACTAGAGTCTCCTTTACAAACAGCCTGACCACAATGAATGTTCCTATGTACTGTGGTGGGCCTGCACAGAGTTTATGCAGCACTGACTGGCACAGACAGAAAGGGACTGTGAGAAGCCTGAGGCCCACTCTTCCAACTCCCACATGGTACCTCTGCCCCAATGCTGGCAACACTGCAGGATCGAGATGGAGAGAGTAAAGGAAAGGCTGCCGAGACATTTATGGTTTACAGCAATACAGGGAAGGATTCAGAGCCAGTTCATAAACCCAATTCACCTCAAAAGTTTGAAAGGCAAAAGGCAAAACCATACATTTTTATAAAGAGATGAATACATTGAACCACTCAAAGATCAACTTGTTTGCTTTCTGCTCTTCTACCTCCGTATTTAAGCAGGTTTTTAAAGTCTTACTTCACGTCTGAGTAAGTATCATCAGAAACCGTCATCATACACCATCTCTGGCAGAAAGAAATCCCAAGTGAGACAGTGTAATCAACGTTCCTTCCTCCATTAAGGGTTTGGGTATTATACTAATTAATGTTTATCACACTCTGATTGCTCCTCGAGCCTGATTTGCAGGTGTTTCAGCATTCACATACTGCCCCGCTCCTCTGATGCTGAACGGCTTTGCAGTTTGGAGGGTGATGAAGGGTGCCAGGTATCCTCAGCAGGATCTGGCATACATCACTCTCCACAGGTCATCATGTTCTCACAGAACAATGATTTCATTTTGATTTTTAATCTCCCATTTCACAACGTGCTCCTGCGATTGTGAATTGAGTTTATGCAAAACTGGAAACTTGGAATTTTGACCTATCATCACAGCACTCTCCTCCTTCTTCTCCTGCAGCTTCTTCACCTCCCCAGAAAAGCAGCTTTTCTTTATTTCTTTTCTGCTTAATAAAAGGTCATAAACAAGTTCTTCTTTAACCTTCCTTCTAACCTTTATACTTGCCTCCAACTGATCTGAAAGCAGATATGCTTTCTGTTTTGTAACAGACATAGTAGGATGCCTGTCTATACTAAGTATATTGTCCATGTTTGCAAATAAATGACATAATTAGATCTTCTATTTGAACTACACAGGCTACTTTTGGTCAATTTTCTCCATGAATAGCGTTAAGATATATAAACTCAACAGGTTCTACCATCATGGTGACAACTTTTGGGAAGGATGCTCTAAAAGAAGTAATGGAAAGAAATGGTTCTTCTACCAGTACTGCTGGAGTATCATAAGTGACCTTTTTGAGTTCGTCCACTGGTAATATGGGAGCAGATACTGTTCACCATCATGGAACTGCTTCCCAGAGCAGCAGCCACAGGCCTAGTCTTGAGATACTAGGCAGCAGATGCTCTAAGTATAGAAGCATGCAACAGTTTCGTTGGCAGGGACCTTTAAAGATCATCTAGTTCAACACCCCTGCAATAAGCGAAGATATTTTCAACTTCATTAGGTTGCTCAGAGACCTGTCCAACCTGACCTTGAATATTTCTAGGGATGGAGCATCTACCACCTCTCTGGGTAACCTGTTCCAGCATTACCACCCTATATTTTTCTTCCCTATTTCTATTCTAACCCTACCCTCTTTTAGTTTAGAAACATTACCTCTTGTTTTATTGCAACAGGATGTAAAAAGTTTGTCCCAATCTTTCTGATAAGCCTCCTATTAATACAGGAAGGCTGCAATTAATGTCTTGCTGGAGCCTCCTCATCTCCATTGTAAACAACTCCAACTATTTCAGCCTGTCTTCATAGGAGAGGTGTTGTAGTAAGTGGTACTATTACTACTAACTTTACTACTTACAGTAAATTAGTATTAACTGTTTTGTTATCTATATAGTCTTCACTCATCCTTGCAAAATTCTCACAAGTATTTACTCACTGAAGTTCAATCTTTCAATTATGTACACAAACATTTTCAATTTCTCCCGTCAAAGCTCCTTACATTAGAATAGCTAAATATCTTCCTCCCTGTCCCCTTTGAGCAGAAAATGTGTCTCACCACACAAAGTCACAGAAAACATAAGCAGTGAAGAAATGCCCAGGTGAACTATATCTGAGGGTAGGGAGAGCAAGAACCTTTACAAAGGTCTCAGATTCTTCTGGATCACTGAGTGTAGAAGAAACTCCTTCCCAGCACACTTCCCAGCACTTCTGTTATACAATCCACTCTTAATCAACGTTACACTCTACATTTCTTATCAGCAGTAGTCAGGGGAGACAGATAAGTCTGGATTTAAATATCTGATTCGTGCCTTTTCCCAGGTGGGGTAGCAAGAGAAATGCATAAGCCACCAGCAAAAACTGATGTTTCTTCCGAACTTCACCTGAAGGCAGCAACAGCAGGAGACTAGTACTGACAAGCACCCTCCTCAGCCCTTTGAGTCTGTGCCTCACTTGAGTAAAGATGCCTTGCTACACAACTCAGACAATGTGGGAAAGAAGAATGGCATTTGCAGCGCCTCCTGCCCAACTGGCAAGGCAATTCACATCAACTCACCACTGCAGAACAAGAGGACAGCCTGGTTTACAGCAGAAAGTCAGGAAGTTCCTCTTTATTCCTAGCATTCTCCCACACCTTCCAGATGGTTTTAAATCCATTTTCTTGACCAAAGGAAGTAGCATGCAGTTACGCATGTGTGATAAGAACTGATTTAGTGAATATCCCTAAAGGTTCTACTACATGTAAGGCTGAACACACCAGGTAAGCTGAGCTCCTGCTCATTCATTGGGATGGAGGCTTTTTACACCAATGTAGCACAGCACAAATGCTACTCTTAGCCTTTTTATCTCCACTACCAAAACAAGCCATTGTCACCAAGAATAGAATGCTGATCAAAACACGCCTGCCTCTGTAGCGGAAAATGATTCCTTGTGATAGAAGTTCAAATTCTAATCACTCTCCAAGAAAAGCACTGCTTTTCTTTGCATTTTATCACATATCATTATAACTTCATAGCTTTTCACCCAAAGATCTCAAAGCAATTTTTAAGTGTTAATTAAGTCTCGGTTGCTTGTGAAACCAAGAGTAGAATTGTCTGTCTGCCATGACAAACGAAATCTGGGGAAATTCACAGTACTGTCCCAGCAGACTTTATTTTCAGCCCATCACCCACTAATCTGAACAACTTTCCTTCTAATTCACAGGATTTAACACATACATTTCAGTAGTTATTTAATTTCCAGTTTTAGTGAATTCAAGATCACCTATGCAAGTACGTGGACACTTTTCAGTGCTGCCACCCCCCCCCCCCCCACCCCCAAATCCATCCTGCTGTGCTCTCTGTAACAAACTACAGCCAGCAAGCACTGACGCAAGACACTGATCAATCCCCCCAACACCACTTCTTTCTTTGGATCCAAAATACACCCTCTCCTCACATCTAAGACACAAGTTTGAAGGTAAAGGTTTTTGCACTGACGTTAAATTTTCCCCACTTCCCTGTAGCTGATGGTAATCACACAGAATTTGACTTGCGCTCCACAGGTTGAACCCTATCCCCTTTTCAGTAACAAATATTTAAGAGCTTTCATTTACAAGCTAGTACTCAAACAGCAGCCTCTAACTAAAAATCAGTCTCTATAAAAACCACTGTCCTGCACAATTGGACCTGCATGTTCAGAAGGAAAGCCTAACCAAGAAAAGGAACTTACTACCATTAAAGCAGTCTGTTTCATCAACCGTGAAACCCTCAAAGACAACTGCATTTCACCTCTTCTTTCTGTAGCTCTTGGCTCCTTTCCCACTTCTACCACGCAGTAAGAGTGTCTCTTTGCCCGGACCACTTGAGGGTGCTGTTACATACTTGGTAAACGACCTAACTAGCTTTTGAGGGATGACTTGGATTATCCAAGTCATTTTGGTTTGCTCTCAATTCTATCCTTCTGCTTAATTCTCACTCATACTTCCAATTTAAACTCATGACAGAACACGCTTTCAAAATAGGTCATTTTCTCTTAAGGATTTCTTTCTGTACTTTTTGCAAATGGAGCTTTTATTTCACAATATTTGCTCTTCAGAAACAGAGGTCGTTTAGTGTTACTTCTTCATTTTCACACAATCAATTGCAGTCACACTCAAATCTCAAAAGGCACCTTCTACGATATGCCCATCAACAAGCTAATTTGAGCATAAGTGCTTCTTCAACAAATGAGAGTAACACTTTATGACATGTTATCTATCTAACCTTTCCTGGGTGATTACAGCACTTTCCTTTCTTGAGGGTTTTCTAGTTACTTTTCCCCAAAAATCTTCGGGCCCCAGGCAGAGATTTTTCTAACATGATTGAAGAGCAGATGCCTCTCTGTTTGGACTGACAGCTGCTCTGTCATTTCAATGACACAATCTGTAGCTCATCAGTGATCAGACACCACCTTTAGAGCAGTTCTAGACACATGATTTAATTTTCCTCACTGTCCTTTTAAAACTCATCTTGCCCACACCGTGACTCACAAGCAGTCATTACGAATGGAAATAGTAGCTTCACAATAATACCAGAGCAAATTTGTACAGTGTACTTTCCAAACCTATTTTCTTCCCTGCCCCAAAACTGCCAGGGCTGTAAATTCATAAATTTTAATAGCCTAACCACTCATCCTGTGACATACACAACAAATGCTCTCACGGACCAATGCTTTAACCAATAGCTACATCCCCCATCCCAGCTAAAAGTGAGCATGAAGTGTAATGGAGGGCATGATTTTGGCACCCCTAACCCACCAAATCACCCATGATGCTAGAAAGAACAAAGTAAACCCTGCCTGTTGCTCAGTAACCCAACAGGAGTTAAGAGCTTCTCACCCTCTGTCCCTCCCTCCCTCCAAAAGTCACACAAAATCTGATTTTATTCCGGAATCAGAAAAATCCAGGATGCCACTTCCAGAAGTATTATTGCTGAAGTGGAAACAACAGGAAAAACAAAAAGATGCCCCTACTCCTTGGCAGTGTTCAAAGTCAGGCTGGACCAGGCTTAGAGCAAATTGGTCTAGTGGAAGGTGTCCCCACCCATGGCAGAGGTTGGAACTAGATGAGCTTTAAGGTCCCTTTCAACACTAACCATCCAATGACTCTATGAAAACCACTCCTGGGGCCAAAGTGACAGAGAGAATGGACTCGTGGAGAGCATCAGCTTTCTCATTTCTCGGTGCTGAGCAACCAGAATGACTGGTATATTATGTATATTTCATATACAATCAGAAAGCTTATCCCTCCTGCACTACCACAGAAAAGAACTGCAACAGCTTTACCTCCTCTTCTAAAAGGAATGTCTTTAAATACCTCTTAGGCCAATCAAGCATGTCTTCTCATTCATCTTTGATGGCAGATCTAAAATGAAAGTCCTAGAAGTAAAATAAAACCAGGTATTTGCATTTAAAATGTATATTAATCCGGAAAAAGGATCATATTCTTGGACAAATTAAGAATGGAATCCAACTCAGAAAATACTCAATTACCCATCTGGGGGTTCTCTTCAGCTCTCCACTATCCAAACCCTTCGTTCCTGGCTCCAAAAATAATTATTATCTCATCCTCTCCTTAACAGCACTGCATGGTGGATTCCCTCAACAAAATCATTCTCTGGAGGATTTAGATAGAAGGAAAGCAAGAACTCCTTCATTAGTGTCTGCAAATGGATCTGCTGTCTTCAAAAGCACTGCTCTGTCTTAACTGTCAGTTCCATTTACACCTAATCTCTAACCGACCACATTTGGAAAAGCCCAGTGACAGCACCATGGCTAGTCAGAAAGGACCATGGAAAAAGAATTTAATCTGCCAGTCAAGTGTGAAGAACAGACCTTTGGCACTGGTGTTCCCTCCTGCAACTTTTCCTTTGCTGTGCACACTCCCACTTATAGAGGAGGAAGCCTGCAATAGACATTTCAAGCCACTCAGTATTATTTTCCAGACAGTTATCTCCACACTAAACCCCTGATGGAAGTCACGCCTGTAAAACAAAGTGACTTATTTGCATCTCTTCCTCCAGGGCTTACTGCGTAGACAAAATTCATCCCTAGGAACAGAAAATGACTCCAACACATGTGAGAGTCCAGCATCTAAAGCTCGTTGAGAAGGTAGAGCTATCACATTGTGTAAGAAAAGAACGACATAGCAACTGTGTCAAGAAGAGTGGGAGTGGGAAAAACTGAAAATATTGCCAAACCTGTGGTCTAAGAAACTAGAAAAAAAGGACCGTTTCTTTTGCTGTGAGGCACATACTGACTTGTTATTACGATCCGCTTCTCTCTGGATATTTTCAGAGTAAGAGCTACAGCCACGTGGGGTAAGTGGCTGGGGAGGGGAAGGGAATTACTATCTGGATGGGGAAGTTCATGAGATCGTTTCCAAATCTCTGTTAATGAACAGCCACCTTCTGCCCTTGTAGTTTATAGACATGAATTATTGCTACAGAAAATCTCAGCCACTGCATCTCCCATCAAGTGGATATGGATCCTTCAACCCACAGACATCAAGAGCAGTTCACGGAAAAAAAATTTACTCAGCTGTGCTTCTCCTGGAAAACCCTCTCAGGGCACCACAACTGCAGAAAGACATTAGGGAAGCAAACTTAACACTCCCACGCTAAATGGCTGCAGCCATAAGACCTCATTGCACTAGTCAGTCACAGGTGTGATGTGACTCTCTCCCTGATGTCCTAGCCCAGTGCTCAGCCCCACGTTGTGGGTGACAGTACAGAAACAGTTAAGAAAATGGATCCAGGTGTTATCACCCTGGTCTGGCTTAAGCCTTGGGAACTGTAAAGAGAACAATGAAGGGTAAAGATAGGTCAGCAAAACAAAGCAGACAGTTTGCAAGATAAAGCAAAATGTGCATCTCAGAGACAGAACAAACAATGGGAATATTTGTGACCCTTAGTAGTTTTGCTAAATCAGGATGATAAGGAAGTAGGAGAGTGGAAAGTTACTGCTTAGCACTTAATAGACTATAAAAGGGATGCACAACACAAAATAAAGGTCTTCAGATTTCACCAGAACTGGAGCCCATCTTTGATATGCCACACCGTGCCACACTCCAGGCATTGATCACAGCATCACAGAACAACTTGGGCTGGAAAGGACCTTAAGATCGTCAAGTTCCAACCCCCTTGCCACAGGCAGGGACACCTCACACTAGACCATGTCACCCAAGGCTCTGTCCAACCTGGCCTTGAACACTGCCAGTGATGGAGTATTTACCCACTTCTTTGGGCAACCCATTCCAATGCCTCAAAACCCTCACAGTAAAGAATTTCTTCCTCATACCTAACCTGAACTTCCTCCACTCAAGTTTGAACCCATTACCCTTTTGTCCTATCACTACAGTCCCTAATGAAGAGTCCCTCTCTTCAGCATCCCCATAGGTCCCCTTCAGATACTGGAAGGCTGCTATGAGGTCTCCACGCAGCCTTCTCTTCTCCAGGCTGAACAGCCCCA
>JANRGW010002044.1:10571-31985 GCA_024733675.1 Psilopsiagon aymara | reverse complement strand
CAATAACAATAATGACCAGGGAAAATACAAGGGAAGAGGATACAAATGCTCACCACCCGGCGACCGAGCTGTGAACTACTCTCTTCCGGGTTCCTGCCCCCAGTTTTTACCTTCTGGGCATGACGTGCTGTGGTATGGAATACCTCTTTGTCAGTTTGGATCAGATGCCCCGTCTCTGCTCCCTCCCAGCTTACCCTCCTCCCTGGCAGAGCATAAGACTCGGAAAGTCCTTGGCCAGACCAAAACGTACTAAGCAGTAACTAAAACATCAGTGTTATCAACACTGCTCACAAGCCGAAAGTCAAAAAAAAAAAAAAAAACACAGCTCCACACCAGCTACCAAGAAGGAGAAAAATGACTGCTACTGCCGAACCCAGGACACCTGTCCTATTCAGAAGGTTTTGGCCTAGCAGTTTGAATCTCTTCTGTTTTCTTCTATTACACTTTCCCTTGAAACAAATCACCACTGAATAATTGGATGATTCCATGAGTAACCTGATTAAGTTGAAGATGTCCCTGCTCATTGCATGGGAGTTGGACTAGATGATCTTTGAAGGTCCCTTCCAACTCAAACCATTCTATGATTCTGTAATTCATCACTTGTGATTTTACTTTGGATTTCTTTCTAATCAGCTCTTGCAACTTTGTCTTCTCCTAATTTCTAATTATGGAATAAATTTAAAAGTTACATTTAATTTTCTGAAATTATTTAAGAATATAAATCTTGGAACATTCTTAAAGGCAAATAAGCTGTTATTGCTCAACATTGTTGCTGCCTTTGTGAACTAGAGGTGTGTTAATAAGGTTTTTACTTTTTTCACTTTCAAAGTTATACTTAGGAATACAGAAGGCAGCTAAAGCCGATGACTCAGAAGTTATCTGAAGTAGGCTTAACAACAGCCACAGCTCTGTCAGAGCTGAATGTATTGTATGTAAAAAATTGATTCTGTATGACAGAGAAGTTTTGGGTGCTGTGCACATGCTCATCCTTAAGGGATACATCTATTAATTGGAAAAGCAGTTGATAATCTTCATTCTTCTTGCTAGTAGAATCTGTGACACAAAAACTATACAGTTCCATAGTCAACCTTCTCTTTTTCCAGGTCCCCTCATCTGAAACATCATTTTGGCTCTGGATTGATCAGTTACATTTTTAATAGAATAGACCTCTGTGCTTCTTCAGAACTTTTTAAACCAACACATAGATGCATATATATGTTCTTCATTTCAGGCTGGCTAACATGTAACTGAGAACTCATAAATGTATGCAATATATTTCAGACATCAACCATGTCTGAATCTTAAAGAACTCTAGATTTGCTTAATATTTTAAAATATGATTAATTGTATGTTGAGTTTTACCTATTTTTCCCCGGTTTCAAAGTATAGCACCTGTGGTAGGTACACGGTGAACCTGAAACAGATACTGCTTGGAATGGCTGTAGCAGATGAGTCTTTTATGTTGATTTATACACCGCCTTTTTGATCACTGCTTCCCAGAATTTGACAGCAGGTATAAAACAGATTTTTTTAAAAAAAATATTAAAATATACTGATATAAAGCTAAAGGTGATAGTTGTGTTGGAATTAGTAATAATGAAATGGTTAAGCATACAGATTAGGTGCTGCAGGTGATACCCAGTAAAATAATGCATTTTAGGGTATTTGAATCAGTATGAAATAAAAGTGGAGGCTCATTCTGTACACTGCAGCATAATTTCTCACTTGTCAATAGCTTAACATTAAAAAAAAGCCAACAACCCAACCCAACAAAGCCCCTCAAGTTCCTAAGATAGGATTTGTTAGCTAAAATCAGTACTAGTTATTCAAATTTAGAAATAATCAGTATGGGATCTTTATCATTCCTTTATTATATCTCAAGATAGATGGACAAGCATTAAGGTCATGTATAATATATTCTGAAGGGAGAAATCTTTTTAAATGATGGACTTTTTATACAGGAAGCATGAAAATAAAGAAAAGGATTTGCAGGCAAATTTTATTTACCTTTTTAAACAATGAGCCAGTAATATCAGTGGTATTTGGCAATTGTGTGTACATATGCGTGTGTGATTGTCTCAAATATTCAGGTATTTGGGTGAGAGGCCTTATTTATGCTTGCCAAAAGCTACATAAATCCCAGCTCAGATAGGCAATGGAGCTGGGGGAGCCAGATTTTCAAAGCTAGAGAAGTGGGGTGCTTGTTTTAGATCAGCATGATTTTGAAATTGTCACTGCATCAATGTAAAAGGAATGCTAAAGCAATATGGCTAGAGTCTGCACCTTAGTTATTTCCAGTTGAAAAATGCACTGATAACAACAAAAGTGAAAGCAATAACCAGACTTCTTTGAGATATCTTGTAGTCAAGAATATTGTGTTTTGATCATGTATCAATGCTCTTCAAGTCACTGCATTTCCATTATCTAAAGAGATTATATACTTTCTGGTCTCTCTACATATTTCATTCTCAGGCATAAAAGGCATGCCTGCAATCAGACCTTAGTTAGCTATCAACTACACAGTTCCACAACATAGACTTCCAGAGAAAAGGCCAGGAGATTTGGATGTGAATGTATGCATCTCAGAAGATTCGCAAGCACTGTATATAATCCTTTGTTCTTGAGTGCTTGCCCGATGCACACTTATACAGCTGGTCGCTCCTGCATGTTTCCAGGAAGGTGTTTGGACTCGCCAGTAAAGACTGGCCTAAATTCTGGACATTTGATCACAGGGTTAGAAATTGCTCTCCTGACTACTTATATTCATTCATTATCCTTTGAAGACATTGAGCAAGAAACTTAGCTTAATATATGCAGATCTATAGATTTTGAATAATTGCATTTCCTTGTTGAATCAATAACACACAATTAATGTTTTGTGCTCCTCAAGAATTGAGAAAATCAGAGAGAACTTTATACGCAGTTCTGATTTATTTAGAATCTCATTTATTATATATGAACTTCATTCCACTATTTTTTTGTCACAGTCATTAAGAGAAAAAAATACCCACATAGGTGAAAACTGAGGCAGATTAAAACCTTCTTAACATTTAAAATGTAGTCAGCTTGGTATCTTAAGATGTAAAAGTATTCACATTATATAAAATATTTGTTACACAGATGAGTTAATTAATTGTAGTTAATTGAGAAGTATTTATCATGCATTTTTAATAGTACCGTATTAATTGTGTGGGGCAATTCAGTAGAAATGCTTTCACATTTCCAAGCTTCTGAGCAGCTTTTAAATCATTAGAATTTATTTAAGCTACCATCTCAAACTATTTTGTTCCCTAACTGGAATCCTCTACTCTCAATTATATTGGGCCGGGGCACAAGAGAGACTATTCAGTCATAGGTTAATAGAAAGTTCAAGATGCGGTGTTTTGTCAACAACCAGCATTAAAATATGTTTTGATGATATTGGGAATGCAGTAGCTACTAGATGTTTCAGATTAAGTCAAATATCATACCTTAATTTCACAGCATATCACAGCATCACTAACTCTCTTAGGGCTTCTTGAGATGTTCCTAAAATTCTTACTTAAAGTGTGTGGTGTCCACACTATACATATTTAATTCCTTTTTTTTTTTTTTAAAAAATTTCAGACCACTTGTAACATGTTTCCAAAGACCAAATGCCTGTTTGCAGCTGAATTACATTATGTTATTCCTGGAGTCCATCTTCTACTTCACTTCCATTTAAAAAAATGTTTAAACATCTAATTTCTACTTTCTGAGAATTGACAATGCAGACCAAAGCACAGTAAATGGAAAACCAGCTTAAATTACATTGATTCCCTCCTAAAGATTGCTTAGGTACACACAATACATCTTTTTGACAATCCTTCACCTTTGCAGAGTGAATCGCTGTTAACTTTAATCTGATATACATATTTAATATCAGTCTGAGTCATATTGTGTTATAGCTTCTAGGATAAGAAACTATTTAAAGACTTGAGTTTTGCAAAAAGGGCCTTCATTTTTTTCAGCATTTCCATATATATATGTGTTCCATTACGCTGTTACCTGTGGCACTGATCTTAATGATATATATGTAACTGGATAGGAGGTGAAGGTTAAGTCCTAAAAGTTTTTGAAAAACATTACCTTAGTGATATATTATCCTCTTTACTAGCAACAGGGTACCTGGCACTGTTAGCTTTATTTCAGGCAGTGTGAAACTTGTGGTTTTGAATTATAATTAAAAGGTACAAATGTTATTTGAATAATTCTTTTGTAGATAGTATCTAGTCTGACACATGGCTGAAAAAATTATGTTCTAGGAAGAGTTCAGCAGCTATTCAGGGATGAAAGCCATTTCTTCATTATTATTAACCTAGATTTCATTGTTTTTTCAATGGACTGGAGTTAGATCAATGAAAGGAAAAGATCTGAGCAAGTAGATAGTATCCCAGATTATAGTTCCAATATTATAAACTCATAATAATTATTTTGAAATCTGTTTTTTTTTTGTTTTATCCACTTGGAACAGGCTTTCATTTGATTTAGTCTGGTTATTATTCATAAAATATAGTTTTACTTGGAATGAGATTTGCTTAAGACTAGAATCTAAACTGGAAGACCTACATATTTTGTCAGTAGTGCCCACTATGTTTCACTTCTAAGACCTACAAGATAATTGGCAACATCGCTTTTCTTCCTCCTTACACCCATTATTTGAAATTTAGTATCAGGAAATATCCTGCATATTCCTTTTGCTTCCAATGACATTTAGCAAAATAAAAAAAAAAAAAAAGCACCTACATTTTTAGTATTTATCTTTTAAGTGTTTCTCAGACTTCAGTACTTGTTTCTGTTAGCCACTCATAAGCATCTATTGCCGTTTGAGATGCCCCCAAACATCCCACATCCTCTTCAGGTTCTGGTTCAAAACATCTGAGTTTTTCACAGGTGATATATACAGTCTGGCCATATGAAGTTGGCCTGATACTCTATGACATCTAAGATACTATCAGATGCTAGAGACTGTCAAAACTGAATAAAATCTTTAGCAGTTGGAGCAGACTTGATGCTCTATTTACACTGCAGAAAAACTGTCCTGCATATGTTTGGAATTTGAGCCTACAGCCTTAACCTGAACAAACCCCTCATCAAATTATGAATTATTTTCTCTGCGTTCTTTACCTTGTATTGCCATCAATAGATATAATTTGAGGTTATGCCTCCATTCACAGGAGGAAACTCTGAAACTCCCCACCCTCTAGTAGTATCTTGACTGGGGTTTTAAGTGCTTCCTGTTGTCAGGTACAAACATTGCCTATTGAAAGTTTTCAAAATGTATGTTAAGTGTTTCATGCAATTTTGAGCAAATAGAAAGCCTGTTAATCTCTTAGAATAACTTGACTTTTGAAAGGCAAATGAACAGCTGTGACAGTTTGTTTCCATATGTGATAAGCAGCTGAACAAGGAATAAGATCTAATTCCACTAAAAATTAATAGGAACTAAGGATTTTTCATTTGCTTACTAAAACCAAGTTTTTTAATTTTGAGGAAAAAATCCACAGGTTTCTTTTTGTTGCTTCTGTGGAATTTAACAAACGAAGAATGTAAATCATCATTACAATTTATTTGAGTCAATTGAAATTCTATCTTTAAATAAAATTGATATATAAATTAACCCCAGAAGAAATCCAGGCCATTTTTCCCATAAGATACAATCCCCTAGGAAGGAATATTGATAAAAATTATATTTGTTTTTTTTCTTCTTACTCCAGGCAATAAAATGCCATTTTCTGTCCTTTTTATAAAAATACTGATAATGGAAGTCAGATTTACCTGGTGATCAGTATGTGAGATATGGCAGAACATTTTTCTGTACTGCTAGTTTTTGAGCTACTGTCATGGAAATTTCATACGCAGATAGCTAAGTATAGTTGAAACTATTGAGGAATTTGTTCACTCTCTCCTTATGGTGTAAATTTTCATATATCTGATCACGCCGTCAGGATGTCAGTTTTCATCTGTTGAGAACTAGCACAATATCTACATATCTTTCAGGACCAAATGAGCAGACTTCAGGGCTTGTACAGCACTTTAATGGGATTAAAAAGGGCTCAGTCACAGAAGATTCATTCATTAGAAACAGTAAAACAGGTCACCAAAGAACTATTCTATCTGGATCTTAACATGTTGAGCATTTGTCTACCATTACTTAGTTTATCTCTTTGATATTCATCATTTTTATTGTATTTTCTTTTTTGAAAAAAGTTACATTCATTTTATGACCTTTTGGAAATGTCGCATTAATAATAGTTGAAATGGTGCCACCAAAATAGAGTAGTCTGATTACTGTTGAAATTCCGTTTATTTTTAGTTCCTTTATTCTAGAACTATTAAAGTCTTATGTGCATAAACTTTGCATAAATTAATATTAAGCTGCCAGCAGTGATTGTCACAATGTAGCTATAAATACCAGCAGATGCATTCCTGTTTTATTTATATATGTATTTAGTTAAAAAAGCAATATCCAGTGTTTTCAAAGAAGAGCTTTTAACATATAGGTGCAAAGAATTCAAATAACTGGGTGAACTAAGCATATTTCAAAAATATGTTTGACAATAAAGGCTTGTAGCGACATGGTCTTCTTCACTTCCTACTTATATGTTATTTGTTTTCAAGGCATTATTTTAACACTACATTATTGAAGTTGTATAGAAATTCTATAAACTGTTTTTAATTGGCTAGCTTTGCAGCCATTATAAATGTAAGTTCAAGTAAGATCCTTTTTAAGGACATAACCTGTACTAAATTATCACAACTCTGTGCACACTGTCCAGACTCTTTTGAATGCTCACAAATTATAGCTTAAAATCACAGTGATGATCCCTCAGGTGTATTTTGAAAGTTCTGCTTATCCTTTCCAAAACAAAAAAGATCTCAAATCAAACTAATCGATCAGAGGGGTGATGTGTTCCAGCAGAGATGGTTTACATAAACATCACAGTCAGATAAGAGGTGTCCATCTCAAAATGAAGTCATCTCAAAGAAAAGTCACATTTGAACAGTTCTGGAACCTGTTTTTATTAAATACCAGAGGGTCCATTGACAAGGGAATGGAAATGCATATATATACATATACGTATACATAGATGCATGTGTATACTTATACGTATACATATACTTAGACATATATATATACATACACATTTTACTGATTTTCACTAGAAGCTCCCTAGAGATATTGCAGAATTTGAACCAACAACAATAAAATAAATTCCTGAGATAAAAATCTGACTGAAATTTAAGTCCTTGTAAATGCTCTCTTCAGTCACGAACTGAATGAATGATCAAGGTCAAAATGCTGTGAAATCATAAAATTCAGAAGCAGCTTTTTATTTGAATATTCCTGTCCGTTTAACAAACATGTTTTGAAATCTATCTTTGTATCAATTCATATCAAGACATTGATGAGAATTTTATTTTCAAATCTATTTGAAAGCAATTTTGCTTACAGAAATAGTTCCATTTAAGTAATTTGGATGAATAAAAGCTGCAGCATCAGATTCCTAAAATGTGAATTTTTGGACTGCTGAGCTCAGTGCGAAAGATATAATTTTCCTTTGAACACAATATTAACTGTTTTCCCTTTTTCTCAATGATACAATGAAGTTCTTGTATCTGGCATAATGTACCCAGTCTTTTAAACACTCTCTGTGAGTAAAGGGCAATTACATTAGCTCAGTACAGAGCAGGAATGTTTTATGTGATGCTTCCAGATAGTGGAAAATGGCTCCAGTGCTCCTAATGGGAATGCTATGTTAAAGAGAGAATCAAAAAGATGTAGACACACTTGTTTTGTTCACATGATTCTCACTAGCATTTCCACACAGGAGCAAACATCCCTATAATGAACATTTACTTATCTTTCTTTTCCATGAGAAATATTTGTCTGCCCTTGGCCTTGGCTTCACCTTGAGGCAGGATTTTGTTAAGCAAAACACAAAAGATAAGATAATATTCATCTCTGCTTGGCAACAGCAGTGAATCTAGCAAAAAAATGCATTCATCTTTGTCCACATGGCAGTAGCAAGAAGAAAACATTTTTATGTTTTTCCTATATATAACAATAAGCCCTGGAAATAAAATGTATTTCTTTGTCCCTGAAACTAGGAACAGCAAGGACAAAATTACACAAAGCCCAGTGTTGCTTGCAATAGTCAGCATGAAGGAAATCTTTTTAGCAGTTTGAAAAAAAAACCCAAGCAAGGCCTTTTCTGACGTTTTGTTTAGAAGTTCCCACAATATTTAGGATTTTATTAACATACAATTCTGCTAACATGCAATATTAATCTCTGGCACCAATATTACACAAATGATTTTATACTTGGTATGCAATCATGTCTCAAATTTTAAGAAACACCTGACTGTATGCAAGCAGACAAGGTATCGCTATAAAGTTAACTCAGATTTTACTGGAGGCACGATTTCTTCACTGCTCTGTACTTCGTCCTTTCAATGTGGCTTCTGATTTTGCTGCTGGCCAGTTTGCTCAACATAATAGGACTGATGGAACCCCTCTGGACTGTCTAGGTATATTGCTTCATCATTATAACCACAGTACAGTATCTAATCTACTTAAACTGAATGCATGTAAAAATGCAAACTTGTGCGGATTGTGCCAGCTAATCTGATCATGTAAGAAAATTCCTCGAAACTTAAATTTTAGGTAAAATAATATTCTTTGTGGCAGTAATTTTTTTGAAATCTTACTTGCAATCCTTTATTCAGCAGTTATATGAAAATAATAATATATTCATTCTAGCCCTTTACTTATTTATAATACAATTGAATGTCTTCAAGATAAAATTGACATTCACCCAGAGTTGCACATAATGGAACTGGGAAACCTGTAGTACTTTTTAGTGAAATTAACAGGTCAAATAAGTTTGCATCTTAAAGGATTTTGCCTTCTTATAGGATTGTGAAGGATACATAACTTCTTAGAACAGTTGCAAAGCATATGTTCTGCAAAGAAAAAAAAAATGTAATAAGTAGCTTTTTTGAGATGTTAGAGGTCTTAGCCCCTCCATACAGTGGTGACACCTCTCCTTAACTTCCCTAGCACTAGCCAATCCTGACTAATCATCATCCTTGAATGGATTTTATAAACCAACAAAACTCTGTATGCAGTTCCTGGGTCCTCCTTAAAGTCATACTTGTTTTCCAGATTTGAGTTCTCCAGGGCCACTCTGCCTGTAAAAATCTGAAAACATGGTAGGAGGATCTCTGACAAGAGGATTGTGACTGTCTCTGAGCTCAAAAATCTACTTTATGGAAGCAATTTATGATTTATTCCCCCCCCCCCCCGAAACCAAGAGATTTAATGAGACTTCCATGAAAAGCTGGGAATATTTAGGTTCTATATATGTGTCAAAGGTGTAACAGCCTGAGTCCTGTTTATACTGGAGGAGTACAAGTATTTTGGCTAGAAGGACATGGAAATAACAATTATATCCAGAGTTGGAAATACAAAGAGAATTAGTTTTTTTTATTCTACCTTAATGCTACTCTAGAGTATATGAATACTTGTCTGTAATCTTAAAAAAAATTGAACGCAGAAAATTATGATTCTATTCTACCTTAGAAATTTTGTAAGCTTGTAAAGACTTATATTCATTTGGGTGGGAACAAAGACTTGAACCTGAGAACTGCTTACATTTCTTCCTGAATGAAGTAAAATAGTAAAATGACAAACGTAATTTATAAAAAAAAAAAATTAAAATAGTATGTATTCCAATATTGGAACATTCTGTCTTTATGTTATAGGTTAATATTTTAGGCTAACAGCTTGCTGCACTTTTATATAGGGTTTTTTTGTTGTTGTTGTTGGCTTTTTTATCTTCTGAGAACACTATTTGGTTAACAAAAATCAAAGTGCTGAATATTGATAACGAAAGAGGAAAAAGTCTATTGCACCAATATGTTTCTCAATCTACTATTGAGATTTTTTCTTGGTTGTTTGGATTTTTTTTTTTTTAAATTTTACTAAAAGTAAAAAAGGAATGTTGAAGATTACACATTGTATTTGCAAGATTCAAAATCTTCTGAAACCAATGAATTGAAAATGCTGCTAAACCTCAAGTCAGAAAGCATCTCAGTGACTAACATTTGTTGCATTTAAAGACTGTAGTATCGGATCAGGCAAACAGGATAATACTGATTCTGAATAAAAAAGATTTTATTTCCTTTTTAATGAATAAGAGATCAGGGCAAACAATTTTTTTTCTTAGGACTTTTGGAATTTTAACAGGACATTTTCAAAGATGAAAATACTGAATTAGATCTTATGACCCATATTCTGAGCTATAGATGTGTGAAGAAGAGCCTTAGCTTCTTAGAAATCTAAGGACAAATTTGTGCCCCTTGATATAAACTGAAGATGAAATATAGCATAGTTCTGTGCATATTTAAGATTTTGGAGGGTGACTCAATGCTCTGAAGTTCCATTTTTTCTAAAGGATTTTTTTTTTCCGACTTTGATTGACTGCTCCTTTAAGAAGTTAAAGCACCAAGATAGAACATTATCTAAAAAAAATATATGTATTAATAAGAAGAAATGCAATGCCACTCTGAAAACTAAACCTGAAGTTACTACTTTCAGCTTCCTACAGATGAATGAGTTGCTAGCGCAATAGGAAGTGAAAGAAAAAAAATTCAGGCAAGGCAATGAGAAACACTTTTTTCAGTTGCCGAATAATACATGTGGGAAGTCTCCACAGGGCAAAGTTGTGAATGCAGAAGCACTGCATTCACAGTGTGAACTGCAGAAAACAGGGTTATTCAAGTAATGAATGTCTATTTCTCGGGAAAGTAATGTACAAGGAAAGGATGAACCACAGGGCTGAGTGCCCTTTTTCATTCTCAGTATTCATGCATCACAGCTGTCATGCTGCAAGGTACATTAAAAAGAAAAGATTACGTGCTGATGGCTGTGAGATCTCTTCATCCGAAACTCAGCTCCATATGCGTCTAGTTGAAAAACTTCTGCTATTTGACACCCACTGATCCCAGTTGCAATTTTGGCTTTCCAAGAGCCTTATCAGCAAGCTTGTTATTTATTTTTACTAAAATAGAAATAGCAACACATTGCACAAGTGATTCTGGTAGAAGCATAGACCAAGTAAGCAACTTTAGGGCAAAAGTGTGGAATCCTGTCACCAGTCCTGAGGAAGCGTAGGCAGAAGGAATGCAACATTTCTAAAACAGGCATGATTTGTGCGATCTGATTTCCTGAATGAAGTGGTGAAGAGACCATGCTAAATATCCTTCTGTGTCTATCACTTGCACAGGCACATAAAGAATTTTCTGTCTTACATCCTATGCCCTGTGTTTTACAAGTTATTATCTTTCAATCCTAAACCAGGGTCTAAAACATAGTCATAGCAAAAGATTACATGACCAATATAAGAATTTAGAAATTGTTGTGCAATTTAAGGTGTGCTTCATTGAAACTACTCTGACTGAGGACTGTGGTAGAATAGTAGAGTTGCCACTAACTTGCTGAAAGTACATTTTTGCAGATGCTTTTCTTTTAGTTTTGTTGCTTTGCTAGGATTGAAATAGTTTGAAAACTGTGGTCAGCTTCATTCAAACTAAGCCCAGAAATTAAAAGCAAACCCAAATCCTCTACCAAAGTTGCAAAAATATTTAAGTATTTAGTTTTGATGATTTTTAGCAATAGCTCTTTAGTTTTCAATTTTGAAACTACTTCAGATGTGTTTATCTTCCACATCACTGTGATACTGTTTTAGTATTGCTATATTATTGCATTAAATGACATTATATTTATATGTGACAGTTTATTGAAATGAAGAAATTTCAAAAATCCATGGACCTTTTGCTAATTGCATTAATTCCATCCCAAAGGATGATTTCTGTTCTCCACATTCAATTTCTGCTGGGTTTGGGAAAAAAAATTAGTACTTTCCAATAGCAATTAAAGTGAAATTGTAATTTTGATTCATTTGTGATTGTGCTAAGAACCAGCTGATTTGGAGAGCAAATAATTTCTGGGGAAATGAAGGTAAATTTAGATGGAATTTTGATTTACAGTAAATATATGCATGCTTCTGGAAGTATTGGCATGTCTTATGTCAGCACATTAATAATGTACAAACCCCAAACTGTTTGAACTTATATATATATATGTGTATTAGTATGTGATTGTTACCCCAATGAAAAATAATAGCATTTAAGGGAATAACCCTTTCTTGTTTTGTTTTTATTTGCTTTTCATACCTAAGGCATAGCTATAACAATAGCTACCCCATTTGTCTCTGTAAACTACTTCAGAGGTAAATATTATGACCTTTTGGCAATGTGGCACATACAAATGTAGGTAGCTGAATAGCAAAATGCAGTGTTTGTGAGCATGTGTTCAAAAATCGAATGGTTGTGCTGATCAGACATGCCGACCATTTTCACTTGCTTTGAGAATACTTACAGGTTTATGTGTGCTCAGATGTTAGGAAATTTTTGGTTTTCAGAGTTACGTGCATATTCATATGCTAGCTAGGTGTCAAAAAATCCAGTATTTGCTTGTATTTATTAAGAGTTTTCCTGTTTAGAAAAGATTGGTTTATTGACTGGCAAAATGAAGAGGTGAGAGTCTTGGCAGTTTTCAGAAGTTGTATCATAAGCTTTTCAAATAATGGTGAATGATGGATAAGGACCATTCCAGGCAATTTATACATGGATACAGCTAGCCTGATATTTGCATATTGGAATAACAGGGTTAACATTAACAGAAGTCACTAAGAACCTCAGCCTTCTCCAAATCCAGGGTAGCCAGTTCTTCTGATAGCTTTCGGAGGGGGCCCACACTGTCCCTAGTAAGTCTTTTATTTGCAGTGCACCTATAGAATCCCTTGCTCTTATCTTTCACGTCCCTAGCCACGTTTAATTTTAACTGGGCTTTGTCTTTCCTAACCTGGTCCCTAGCTTCCCAAATAACATCCCTGTGTTCTTCCCAGTCTGCCTGTCCTTGCTTCCACTGTTTATAAGCCTTTTTTTTTTTTCAGAGTTTCCTCAGTAGCTCCTTATGCATCCAGGGAGGTGTCCTGGCCTTCCTGCCGCACTTTCTTCTAGTTGGGATGCAACACTCCTGAGCTTGTCATAGGTGATCCTTGAATATCAACCAACATTCTTGGGCTCCCTGCCCTTACGGGCTATATCCCAGGGAACCTTACTAAGCAGGTTCCTGAACAGGCCAGTGTCTGCCCTGTGGAAGTCCAGGGCAGTAAACTTGCTGCACGCTCTTTCTCACTGTCCTGAGGATATTGAGCTCAACCATCTCATGATCTCTGCAACCAAGACTACCCCATTGCATTTCCAGCCAGCCCCTCCCTGTTAGTGAGCATGAGGTCAAGCATGGCACCTCTCCTTGTCGGCTTCTCTATTACTTGCAGAAGGAAGTTGTCTTCTATACAATTAAGGAATCTCCTGGATTGCTTTTGCCCGTACCATCCCTCCAACAGATACCAGGGTGGTTGAAGTGCCCCATGAGGACAAGGGCCTGAGAGCGTGAGGCTGTTCATATCTGTCTGTAGAGTACTGCATCCACAGAGCCCACTTGATCAGGCAGTCTGTAACAGATCTCCACAGTAATGTGCCATATAGCTGTTCTCCCTTTAACCCTGACCCACAAAGTCTCTGTTGACTGCTCACCTGTCCCCAGACAGAGTTCCATACTCTCCAGCCTCTCCCTAACATAAATAGCAGCTCTCCCTCCCTGTCCATGTCTTTTTTTTTAATAGCTTGCCTTCGTTAACAGAGTTAGTTGGAATATCAGTAAGCTGTAACTCTTGCGTGAAATACATTATGTTGCAGGAAGTTTTCACTGGGAATTTTCTCAGACACGAGAGAAATTACCTCAGAATGAGATAGTGCCTTAAATCTGTTCTACGACTGGATGGTTGTAGCATTCAGTCTATGTGTAAGAAATATTCTTTGTAAGAAATAGTCTATGTGCATTGCTCTGAAAAAAAAATAAAAAGACAAAATGGGGTTTTATAAGATATGAAGCCACAATGAAGGCTTCGTGTGTTTAGAGGTTAAGAGGAAGATTTTAATTTTTATTTCAAATATGGAACACTTAATTGTTCTTTGTTGTCAGACATAGTTGGCTACCCTAAGTTTTCCTTGCAAACAGTGTGAAAAGCTGTTTGCATCTGATTTAATCTGCTCCAATCAAACTAGTCAGAACAGGTTTTCAGCATTTTAATAACTGATTTAACTTAGCTATGAATACTGGGAGCTCTGAGGACTATACAATGGTTTATTTGGTATGATCCACATAGTGGGTGTTTTCTGTATAACACTTCTATACTAATAAGCTTTTGTTTCAAGTTTAAAAAGGTTACTTTTCAACTTGGTTAAACAGCTAGAATTCTTCTTCAGCTAATTATATATTTGGTCTGCTATTTGCTTTTTAAATTTGATTCAGATTTTTGGCTTGGCTAAGTTGTCTAGACTCTAGAGTAAACAGTTTTCTCATGCAAGTCAAAATCAGCTAACTTTAAGTGTCTTTTTCTGGTTTTAAGAAAAGGCAAAATATTAAGCTCATCTGCAAAATAAATATATATATATTTAGTAGCATGTGGTACCCTTTCATGTATGTATTTTGGACAAATGTCTAGATCACATCCTCGACCTTCTGAAAAGTAATTTACCTATAGCCTATGACTTCCTTTCACCAATATTAGACACATTTTGCAGAAAGATTGTAAGAGAGCAATTTTACTTGCTGCCTAGGAAAAAGTTAATATAGATCGGCTTGATCTCTTGATCTTGATTAAAGCTTCTTTGATATATCTGCAGTAGGTGCTAGACCTAGATTGCACTTTCATAACCTTGTAGTATCATTTATTGCACACATTTATCTGACAAGCTGCTACTTCATCTACTTATGTTCACTGTAGATATTAATGATATATAGCCCTCAGTAGTCCCAAAATTACAAGACTTCTTTCTTTCTTCTCAATGCTGCACAGGCTTTCTTTCAGTTTCTAGTCCCGACATGCTGTCTTGGATCATCTATAAATAAGTACCTTCATCTTTACCTACACTTAATCCATAGAGTGCTAAAGTTTAAAGTCTGGCTAAACTTAGACCTTATTATTTTACATGCATTTCTGAATATTTGGGTTATAATTGGCCTACCAGAAATAAAATAAAATAAAAAAATAAAAAAAAAAAAAAAATAAAAAAAAAAAAAAAAAAAGGAAAAAAACCTTGGATTCTCATGAAAATTTGCTGCCTGATTTCTAGAACAATTTTTCACATCCAACCGACATGCATAGCTCTAGCAAACTCTGAAAAAAGGTGACCCACAAGTGTTGAAGTTTAAACAAATTAGCTCAGGTAAATGATGGACTTGATACTCATCCAACTATCATTGTTTCAGTGTTGAGATAGAGAATTACTGTACCTTGGATCTGCAATAAAATGTTGACATAACCTCAGGTGAGATCCTATAGCCCTAGTCAGGAGAATAAAACTTTACTGTGTGTAGCTCAAAGCTATGGCAGCTACCTGGAAAATGTATTTCACAAAATCTGGAAAAACAAAAAAAAAAAGAAAAAAAAATACATCTTACAGAACATTAAATACTATTTAAGTGGTCTTTGAGTTTTACAAGCTTACATCCAGCTCTGTAAAATACCATTCCAGCAACAACCAATACTTTTTAAATAAAATTATAAACAGATTAGTGGTCTTGCTAATAGTAGTTGCAACCAGTTACATCTATTGCACTGAAAAATAATAACCATTTTAAGGATGTCATCAACTGGATTTTTAGTGAAGTAGTTGGATTACAGGTAATTGAAAGGTGTTTTCAGAAAATAAATTTACTTTTTGAAGTCTCATTTTCTCACTCTACTGCAATTTACGCTTCATGTAGCCTGTAGGCTCAAGAATTTCATTGTTCTGTAGAAAACTGACTTTCCATTCTCCATTTTTCACACTGAATGCATGAAGTTGACCATATTTAATGTAGTTTTTGGCCACAGATGTTGAGGTAAATGTCGTTCACTTTTGCACTACAGGACTGTAACACACTTCAGCTACTAGGACCCACTGAAGAAAACAAATGTAGTTCCTACAGAAAGATCATCAAAATTCTGGGCAGTAGCTGTGAGGACTAGTTTGTTCTGTGGAACTCAATTTTTCCTCAAAGTTCATGGTATAGCCATATTTATTTTCATGTATTAATATTCTCCTGCCATGGATTTCTCAGGAACATTTTTCCTTTTGGAGAAATGGTCAGTATCATCTAAGAACACTCCTTGCTTTTACAGACATTTAGTAACAATTTATTAAAAATTCATTGTTGAACAACCCTGGACTTCAGCCGTATTACTTATGTGGCGATTATTGTTATATTTCAGGGTTTACTTATTATATTTTTTTGCAAGCAATTCTTACACCTTGCCATTTTTCTGGATCAAATTGCTCTACTCATCTTCCTAAAGGTCTCAAGTTTTGTAATTTGATTTATATCGTAACCTTGAAACAAGGAGAGACATTAATAGACTGTTCTGTTTTAATGAATGGCTTGTCAGGTACTGGTTGACTACTTCAGCGGCTGGAAACTCTCTTCCTCCAGGCACTGATTAGAAAGGCAAGGCTTCAGGCTTTCAGTCATGCCTCTGTCTTGCCTTGTTTAATATTCAACAGCTGGCAGGAATAGCATTGGTTTGAAGGACTCATTTGATTAGTAATGACTTTGATATTTCTATAACTCTCTTAAACTCGTATTTAACTTTTTACATTCAAGAAGGAAGACTTGGCTTGTCTTAGAAATACTGAAACTGGCTGAATGCAGGCTGCCTCACAGCCCTCTGAGTCTGAAATTGCTGAGGAGTGCTATGCATGTAGGCACAGGAAGACCCTACCCATGTCCTTCAAAGGCAGATGTCTCATTTGCTTTCCTTTCTTCAACCTTTTCATTTATTATGTCTTTCTCCTGGTAGCTGGACTCCCAGAAGTAATGCGCATGTTGTGACAGGCATCTGCAATACAGGGCGCTGCTTACACCACCTCCTGTTTGTCACGAACAGGAGATCGACAAACTTCGGGCTAACACACTGGCCTAAAAAGTCCAGTATCTCTAACTTGACCACACTTTACCCTCTGAAGGGAAGGGATCACAAGGCAGACTCAGGGATTACAAGGCAGGTTCAGATTGTACAGCCTCATGCTGCATACCTGCAGCAGCTCTGGAGAGCATCTCCCTAAAGTCAGACTTCAAGCCACAAAACCAGGTTTTGTCTGAATGCTATCAATAATCAAAAATTAATTTTCCTTATGTTTCTTTATCATTTCCCATCACTATTCTATTTTTTTCATGATCGGGTTTGGAAGGATTGCTTGGGGCATTTTCTTGTCACCTCCAAGAGCTAAAGGTTCCAGTATTTGTAATGGCATGTTTTGAAAGTAGTGGCAGAAATCCTGTTGGCTGCTGTGTCTAAGTGTTTAAGAAACTAGTATGCAAGTATGAATAGGAATGATTTCTAGTTTTTGGTTTTGTTCTTGCTGGAAACAATTATAATGAAGAAAACTACAGCGAAACCAAAACCCAAACCAAAACAATCAAAAACCAACCAACCAACTAAAAAACCCTGGTCACCTTCATTAGTATTGCTTACCTGCTTTTACAGCTTCATTCTTAATGTTGTGGTTGTTGGTGTACAAAATCTTCCCAAGCCTCTTTCTGATAACGTCAATTTATCTGCTTCTCTTTCTGTATCATTTCAGTATCTGATTTTTCATCAACAATGATGTTTCCAGGGCCATCTGTCTGGCAGATTTGGTGTGAAAAGAAAATTGATATTTGCACGTTGCAGGTAACTGTCTGTAATGTCTGCTTTTTTTTTTTTTTTTCTCAAAACATTCTAAAAATACAAATTGCATGCATACATAAATTATTACATGGATAGAAAATTTAATATAAAGAGTTGTGACTGAAATAAGCAGGAAATTTCACTCATGATCAGATTGAAGAGAGTTTTAGTGTCATGGAACTTGGCTCCTATCAACTAATTCAGCTTATTCAGCACGTTTTCATAGCCTGCTTTCAGAATGTCATACAGAGTCAAAGGATCCTTGTCGATGTCATCATCATCTTCTTCCTTTTCCTCGTCCTCTCCATATTACTATTATTATCATCACTATCATTATTGCTGTTGTTGTTGTTGTTATACTGCGACCACACTCTAAAAAATTTCATGTACCCGCATTTAGAGTCAGTTTTAGTTGGAGTTCTACTTTGTTTTAAAACAGACATCACATTCAAATGAATATACATAGGATGACAATTGTGGCAGTTAAGATTTCTTGAATTGCACAGAAATGAATTCTAAAATGGAGGAGCTGGATTTAATAAAACAACCATTTCTTGGGAAATAAGCAGTTGTTACTTTTAAAGAGATTTCTCTAAGGTTAAGCTTTTTTCAGATTACCGCAAGAAAGCTGGAAAAGTACTTTTGCTCAGCGCTGTACGAGTTTCTCATCAGAGACAAGAGTAAGAACCGTAACAGATTTAATGCAGCACAGATATCTGACACATTCGTACAATACTCTTTTTACTAGATTTCATGGTCAACCCAGTATACTTAAATCCTGGATATATTGAAGTGATGTGGCTCAGCTATTGGTTGTAGATAATTATTTTGTATTTGATATTGCTATTGCATCACACACTGCAATAGTGAACCAAATCACCAAAAATGTGCAGGGCAATTCTAGGAAAAACTTCTGAAATTTCTGTGATTTTTTCTATTTCTACTCTTTACTGCTATTTAACATTTTCTCAAAGGAAGGATTAAAAGACAGGAACAAAAGTAATTCATTACAACACAAACAATGGTTCTTTTTTCCAATTTAATGCCAGGCTATGCCTTTCGGAGTCCTGTGTTTCTTCACAGACAGCATGTTTTGCTGTTTCATTAACTGATAAGCTTTTGGCATTGTTCAGATTCCGTCTTATTCATAAAGTTTGGTTAGGTGACTCTGATCTACTCATTTACAAGAACAACTAAGCTGGTCTTATGTAGTCAAAATGTATTAGTAGTTTTACTTTCAGTATGAATTTGTGTTCCTTTAGTATAGAGAGAAAGATATTTCTGTTAATTGCAGACTTAAGACCAGGACCCCTTTGGTTTAAAATACCCCTTAGATGACTTGTTTTTTAAAAAGCTTGATCTGCTGTCAAGTGATGATGGCTGTTCTCACCTTGGGTTTTGACCCACTTTTTATTTAAGGGACTAGGATTCCAAAATGTTAGCATTAAGAAGTAAAAATCTAATGTTATTCTACTGATCCTTCCACCCAGAGCTTTGACTTTGACTTCCTACCAGTATGGACTGTGGTTTGATATGAAATTATTTTCAGCACCTATAATTCAACATAGCATATATAGAAAGTACGTATGGAAGACAAAAGCCTGCCTATCTTGCTATTGAACTCTGTTAACTGAAGCTAGGGACAGACTATTTTGCAACCAAGCACTATGGCACCAACAAATAAGGGATACTCATCAAACTGATAGTTCTGTAGGCTTTTTAGATATACATACAGTTGTTCTCAGAGAGCCAGACAAAATAGAATTTGATTCTGTAAAGAAGACTTGGAACAAAACTGCAATGAAAGCTGTAAATAGTAATAAAACAGTAAACTACCAAGACACAGGCTGAGACCAACATTGCTCAGTTCTCTTCTTATGAATTTCAATATCCTGCTGAGTGTGGTTGATTCTTAGCTGGGGATTGAAGTTTAAACATGCTACCAAAACAACACAGCCTTGAGTCAGTGAACAGTTGCACCCTATTTTCATCCAAGTGTACCTTCATAACACATCTGAGACTAAAGAAAAGAGTATTACAGACTGTTTTTCTTCTGGGATTACTAACTGTTTATCCAGAATCACATTAAAAAGAAGCCTTTCTAAAGAAGAATATCTGCAGGTCTTATAGCAGAATAAATGTGATCTAGAGACAGATGTTTTCTTTCTTTTCTTCACTGGATGGAAAGAAGTAAATGCAGGGTCAGAAACATGTATGAAACAGGGAAAGAACATTTATTTTTCTGGTCTATATTTCATCCTTGTGATCTATAAGAAAAACTGTGCTCCAGAAACATGATCTGTTTTGAGGATGAGCAGGTGTTGGAGTTAAAAATGGCCATTCACTGATTACAATAATTGAGCTCTTTAATGCTCAGAAAGATCAGATTTTTTGGTGGGAAAGTAGTGTGGGGAGACCACTCTGTAGGTCACAGCCATCCAGTATTCTTCAGTGACTTTCTGCAAGGGTGGAGCAAACCACTGATGCATCCATCAGAATTTGAGGAGACTGTGTATCTTTTGAATACACCACTTTTGAGAAGTGTGTAACTGAGTTATCTGAATCCCACATTCTTTTTTTTTTTGAAAATTATAAGTATTCAAAATAATAAATAATGAAACAAATCAATTATTAGCTTTATAATCATTCCATGCAAATAGGAAACTTCACTACACACCATGATCTCTTCTGATTACATCCTAACTGAATGTGTGGGCAACAGTATCTAATTCAAGGAAAACCAGTCAGTTAGAGAATTACAAATTTTAGTTTTCCATATGAAGACATTGGTAATGTTCAGCTTTTAATTACATAAAGTTCTCCTTACTTCTTTAAATCTTAGTGAATTAGCTCCTTGGTGAAGAATTAGTCTAGGGTATGTATCTGTTCTTATTCAAGTTAATACTGTTTTAAAGGGACTCCCACATGTTAAGTACAGCCAACAAATTGACGATAACTAGATCTGTAAATCAGAACATGTCCATTTTAGCCATTACAATAGCATTGACTTTCACCAGCTGTTATATAATGGTTTTGAACATTATTCAAGTTACATTATAATATGTAATTATACTCTGATCTGTTTCAGCAGCATGCAAAGAATTTCTTAGGTGTCCTGGGTTCAGCAGTGACAGTCATTTTTCTTAGTAGCTGGTGCAGTGCTGTGTTTTTGACTTTCAGCATGGGAACAGCGCTGATAACACCAATGGTTTTAGTTGCTACTCACTAATGTTTACTTTGATCAAGGACTTTCTGAGCCTCATGCTCTGCCAGGCAGGAGGGGAAGCTGGGAGGAAACAGAAACAGAACACCTGACCCAAACTGACCAAAGAGATATTCCACACCACAGCATGTCCTGCCCAGGATGTAAAAACTGGGGGCAGGAACCCGGAAGAGTTAGTTCACAGCTGTTTGTTGGGTGGTGAGCAGTTGTATCCTCTCCCCTTGTATTTCCCTGGTCATTATTATTATTGGTGGTAGCAGTAGTGGTTTGTGTTGTACCTTAATTACTGGACTGTTCTCTCAACCCATGGGAGTTACATTCTTCTGA
>JANRGW010002042.1:42113-54387 GCA_024733675.1 Psilopsiagon aymara | reverse complement strand
CACCAGATTGGTCAGGCAGGATTTCCCCTTAGTGAAGCCATGCTGGCTGTCATCAACCACCTTGTTGTTCTTCATGTTCCTCAGCATGCCTTCCAGGAGAAACCGCTCCAAGATTTTGCCAGGCACAGAGGTGAGGCTGAGTGCTCTATAGTTCCCCGGCTCATCCATTTTCCCCTTCTTGAAAATGGGAGTGCTATTTCCCTGACTGCCATGATTTTTCAAAGATGATGGACAGTGGCTTAGCAACTTCATTTGCAGCTCCTTCAGGACCTGTGGATGGATTTCATGAGCTCCCATGGACTTGTACACATTCAGGTTCTTAAGGTGGTCTTGAACCAGATCCTCTCCTACAGTGGGCCCAGGGTCTTCATTCTCACAGTCCCTGCATTGCCTTCCAAGACTTGGGTGGTGTGGTCAGAGCATTTGTCAGTGAGGACTGAGGCAAAGAAGTCATTAAGAACCTCAGCCTTCTCCAAATCCAGGGTAGTCAGGATATATGGGGAAGGAGTAAGTTGTTACGGTGCTCTTGATAAAGGAAAACTTATTTTAATAAGAAGCTACGGCTGATGGCATCCACATTGTAGTTAATGCAGTAGCATTTTGAGGGTTGGACTCGGTCAGTCATTTTGAAGTGAAAGCTGAAATTTAGCTGAAGTGGAAGCAGAGAATATACACATCAACTGCTTTTCAGTTGCTGGAGGGAGACTCATGCGTCTGTGCAGTACTTCAGTCACATTTAGGGTAATGGTTGGCAGAACAGTCAGTGTCAGTGAACCTGAATTCCTAGAGAAAAAAAAAAAAGTAAAGCCAGGAGCAGGGTCCGAATCACAAAGGATTTAGACTGAGATCAAAGGAAATATTGCAAATAATGTTTTCCAGCTTGAGGAGCAGCAGCTGAATAATGGCAGATTATTTTTATGTGGAGTAGTGCAGGTTAGTGTGTGAAAATCATGACCACGCTTGGGCCGTAGGTGAACTCTTGATCCTTTGGAAGTTGCCCTATTTTTTCAACTCCTGCCTATGTGCCGATCTTAACAGTTTTGAGACTGAGCTCTACTGGATTTTGGTATTGAAACAATAAAGAGTTTGTGGGTGCTTGGCTTTTCTACAGAGGATTTTTCCTCTTTGCTCTTCCATGCAACCCATTAAGATTCAGAGCAGATTAGAATCTGAATCAAATACTAGTTTGACCAAAGCAGAAGGAAAATAAAAAGAGTATTTTGGTTTTCTGTCTCCCCAAAATAACTATTTTCTATAGCTACTAAAATATTAAATGTAATAATTTTTCCCACTCGGGTTTCTCAGCCTTTTAAGTTGTCTTTGTTATTTACCATATAATATACTTAACAGTTCTTTACATGTGAGTTGGGGGGGTCCAATGGGAAGAGAAAGGATATACAAGTAAAATCCTGAGAGTTGTTTTCCCCCATCTAATTGTTAAGGGCAACTCTAACAAGAGAGTTTGATGTGACTTTATATTTTGCATTTTTAGGAAGGAGATTGCCATGATTATGAAAAGCTCCTACCTTCGAGGACTGAACTTAGCCTCCTTCTTTGTGGCAAGCAAAATCACAGTGTTCATGACTTTCATGGCATATGTACTACTTGGCAATGTTATCTCCGCAAGTCGGGTGTTTGTTGCAGTGTCCCTGTATGGTGCAGTAAGACTGACAGTAACCCTCTTCTTCCCTGCGGCTGTTGAGAGAGTGTCTGAGGCAGTGGTTAGCATACGACGAATCAAGGTATGGTTATCGATCTGGATGGTATGTGGATTTCTTCTCTTAGTCTAACATTGTTTTAACATCACAGACAACAGCAGCCTTTAGTTTGCAATTGGATTTCTAATGAAACAGCCTATTTTGAAAGCTGAATGTGTTGCTGTGTGTGTGTGTGCAAAAAATGTGACGTGCACTCTGGGGCTGTCTGAAATGTAGGAGGAAAGTGTACTTGGAAAAAGGTTTTGTAGACATTTTTGAAGTAAGAGGAGCATGTGTACAGTTAGCTAATGATATCCCTACTCATTGCGGGGGATTGGACTAGATGACCTCTGAAGGTCCCTTCCAGCCCAAACTATTCTCTGATTCCGTGATTCTTCTTCCTCTCAGACACTGAATGTAGGACTTCAGCAGCTATCTCATGCCTGCAAAACAGCTGAGTTAACTAACAACTTAGTTAAGAAGTTAACTTGTTAAGTCTTGGCTGCTAAGATCAAGATCTTCCTTCTTTTCTCAACATATAGTCTGCTAGAGCCTGTTTAAGGTCTTTGTGCTTTGTGATTTGAAGCATGATAGAATTTTTCTGGTTTTGTCTCAAAATTGTGTTAACTCGTACCCTGGAAAGTCTTTAGAATTTACCCCTTTCCTTTCTAAATGTGTTTGAGCTCTTTATAAATGAGGCATCAGAAAAGGTGTGCTAGGACTGTGGCTGTGGGACAAAAGTGCATGTTCGTGCAACTTGAGGGAAAGGTTCTTTGGCTGGGCGATAATGCCGAGGCACAATGGTGAAAGTGCAATGAATCAGTTATGCAGACATAAGCAGTTTAATTTTTTTTTTTTATTAATGCCCTGGACTTTAAAAGGGGAGGTTGGGTGATCTGCAGCCACCTTTGTCGCTTGGAGAATGCTTAATAAGGGCAGTTAACAGCTTCTTACCGTGTCCTCATTGTTCTTCTGAGCAAAACATAAGCCTTTACCATCAAAGCAGTGGAATGCTAAGGGGCTGCAGTGAAGTTTTCACTTCTTGCATTGAAAGATGGAGTCAAACAATTTTAAAGTTTGTCAGTGTTTCAAGGAGAACACAGGGTGGGTTCTTGTGGTCCATTTGCTTCAGAAGTTCTGTTTCGTTGAGCAGGTGGTTCTTACAGTCCTGTAGTACTTTAATGTTACTAAATCTACAGTTTTGGGGGTTGTTGGAGGGGACAGTTATCTAGTTAGAGATACATTGTTGAAGGAGTTGTGCATTGTTTTGGAAATGCAGTACCCTGATCAGTTTGTGGTTGGTTCCCACGCTCCCTTAATGTTTGTATGCTGCTTCCAAAGACATGTGCTTAGGTTCCGTTTTCTTCCTTAATCTCACAATAGGCTTTCCTCTGTTATTTATCTTTTTTCCTGTTTCTCTTTTATTGCAGAACTTTCTGATACTTGATGAGGTCTCACACTTCAAGCCACAACTGCACGGTAATAATGAGAATGTCATTCTTCATGTTCAGGATTTGACTTGCCATTGGGATAAGGTAAATTTACATCCAACTAAATGTAAAGTATATTGGCGGTGCAGTCATTCCAAGTCAAAAAAAGCATTATGTCTGTATATATGTATATTGTGCTCAGGTTTTGTATTCCATCTTTTGTATATGAAAATCTATTCATTGTGTTAAGCTCAATCTGTAGAATAGTAATGAAAACACTACCAAGAGCATTTAAAATTAGCTATTCTATTGGAACTAGATGATCTTTGAGGTCCTTTCCAACCCTAACTATTCTATGATTCTATGAATATACTTAATGAATATCTGTGTCTTTGTAAAAGTATCTCATAACTGGGCTGTATTGTAACTGATATACTTAAATTGGAATTAAGCGCAGTAAGGTGGTCCTTAGCGTGTGGTTTGTTTTGGTTTTTTTTCCTGTAAACTGAATATTGATAATTCATTAGTCTTGAATAAGTTCAATATTATATTACTTAGAATGGAAAGCTTTAGATACTAGACTGCATGTATTTGTTACTTTATGTATTTTAACTGAGGCTGTTCAGCTACAAATTTTTCTCTGCTTAAAATGCACGAAACACACGAAAATGCCTAGAAAAAGAGACAACACAGAGCTGATAAATCTGCTCTGTATCCTTTTCTGTAAGAAACAGGTTGACTGTTGTCTCTGTTTTAAACCTGCAGTTTGCTATGGTAAGCAGCAATTTGTGGTGAATTATTTTATGTCTTATGAGCTGCCAATATGCTTGCGCAAGACAGGCTTGAGCCTCCATAACAAATGCTGGAAGCTCTAAAAATGAATTTTGTATGTTAATGTAATGCAGATAAGACATATCACATATTGCCCTTTATATACCTTCTTCCCCATACATGTGCTGTGTTCCAAGGAATATAAAGTGTGAAAATGTTTGAGAATCTACCTAATACTGCTACTCAGCTGCAAAAAAACCGAATTGCTGTATTATTGATCTTTACTTTCTCAGAGTTGTCTCTGCAACGTAAATCTTTGAGACATTGAACAGATTCTTGCAAAGTAATTGATATTAAACTTAATGGTGAATACATTCTAATGCAAAATGAAATGTATTTCTTAGTCTCCGTTTTCTTCTCAATCCAGCACATGTAGCACTGCTGACAATTTATAGGAAATGGTTGCATAATATGCCCATAAAACACCTTTCTTTTTCCCGAGTTGTTTATATTGCATAAGGTAGGGCAGCACAACTGGAATTGCGGGTTGCCTTTAGATTTCAGAAAACACCAAACCAGCAAACCGCCCACATAACTGTTACTGTGACTTTAATTTTGTATTTACTGCAGTGTGAATGGGAGAACAGTTCTCCCAGAACTGTTGAGAGCTGCTCAGAAAGTTTCTCTTACATACTCTTACAGTGATGCAAAGTAATTTTATAGAGTTTTTCACTGAAAAGATGATGAGCTCTGAGAGAGAGGAGTTAGGAAAGGAGCAATAAGAATACTTTGTCCTTTCTCAAGTAAGTGACTTAGCTTGCTACCCTGGCAAGGTTTCTCAGGATTCCTTGGATCTCTCTACAGCTGCATGATAATTTTTTGACTTTTAAACTTGTGTGCTGAAAGAGGTACTACAAATAACTCCCAAAACCACAACCCATGAAATCAAAATTGCTGGAAGTAAAGAAAAGGGATTATTAGCTAGACTTTTAGGAAAACAAGCTAACATGGTGTATTGCAGTTTATCAAAAGATAAAACCAATTAATTAACGGTCACACTCTTGTTTTAATAAGACAAGTGTTATCTCGAGTCCCACAGGCTAGTCTGGTACCAGCATGGAACTAG
This sequence comes from Psilopsiagon aymara, assembly GCA_024733675.1. NCBI lineage: Eukaryota > Metazoa > Chordata > Aves > Psittaciformes > Psittacidae > Psilopsiagon > Psilopsiagon aymara. The sequence goes on along the minus strand of JANRGW010002042.1, from coordinate 49,363 downwards.
GGATTCTTCAGTAGGGCTTTTTTACTGCTGTGCCTGAAGTTTACATAGCAGTGTCTGCTCATCTGAGCCGCTTCAGTTTTAGAATTCAAGCATTTGAACAGAGGCCAAATTTGTCCCTTGTAATTTTAGTCACTTAAATGCAGAACCTCAGCAGTGTAGAACTTCTGTGCAATAAATGATCTCTGTATCCATTAGAGCTAATGAATTGTTCTTTCCGTTGACTGTGGGATATGTCAGGTCTGCCCAGGCTCACCTGAGGAGTAGCAGTCCCTCAGGTGATCATTCTTGTGTCCTGTCCTCACACTCTGTGTGTCTTATCTGTTCCCTCACTTATGCTGGTGTTAATGCATGTATTTGCGGACCAGTTCAGAGGGATAACGCAATAGAAAATGGATCACTTTAACATGATAACTGGGTCTCATGAACGATGTGTCTGCAAGATTAGGCAAGAGCAAGTGGCAGCAGAAGAGAAGTGGAAGGTTCAGATAGTCAACAGGGCACAGGGGAGCTGGGACATTGTGGAAATGAGCTGTCAGATAACTTAGTTGTAATAGTAGTTTGTGCTCTAATTTAAGTGCCTCAGTTTAGTGTCTAAGAATAGGTGTGATGAATTCAGGACAAATTGCCTTTAATTATAAGGAATGCTGTTTTGCAAAAAATACCGTGCCCCTTAGGTGTGTGCTTTACTTTTGTATCGGGTGTACAATACTACTTTAATATTTGGGTAATAGTTTAAAAACTTGTTGAAAATTTCTATAATGCTTTTGGGCTCTTAGAATGTATATTTTTTTTTAAAAAAAGCTGAGCATGAGAGATAATATATTTGCACTTTGGTGAATATAAAAGCACAACCTCAGGAGGTCTGAAGAAGGACTTGTGTCTGAAAGATTATTTACTTTTTCCATGTAGACTAATTGATTTAGTAAGAGATGTTTTTCTCTTCCTACAAGCTTTGCACTGGAAAAAAAAAAAAACCCAGACCACAAGCACACTCAGCTGTCATAAGCTGGTAATGTTTCCCTGACCTTAGCGCTAGCTGAGCACCTCAATTTTGAAGAGAGAAATCAGATAAATGGTAAAATGCCGATTGGGAGGGGGGTGGAGAAAAGGAAAAAAGCCCCGTTCATGCCACCTTGTGGACGTGAGTAGTTCGGCAGAGGTGCGCAACTTGCACAAGTTTGGGTTTTCGGTGTGACTCTGATCTGTGAACCCTGGGGTGCTTCTGCGAGGTGGGAGCTGTGGTGGGGGACCTGCAGCTTTCGGCTCGGGGCACGGTGCTGCCTAACTGAGTATCTATCCTGGCATAGGTGGACACGTGTTCTGGCCCAGATTTTAAGCAGTCTGCAAGCTGTTAAGTACACTGAATATTCTTTGCCTTGCTCTTCTTTCTTGGAGCTTAAGACTGGGGTTTGTTTGGAATTTTTGTAGCAATAGAAATGCTACTTCATTTTAATTTTTTTTTAATGTATACATTTTCCTGTTTGCATTTTAGTGTCAGTCATGCTTAGTGTGGTCTAAGATGCATGTAAAGGCGTATCCTGTTAGAAGGGTGTTCTGCTTTAATGAGAGGGAGCTGCACCAGCCCCTTAGCTATTAAAGACACGAGCATCCTTTCTTTCCACAAGAAAAAGGCATTTTTACAACCTTGATAGGAGAGGTGCAAAATATGTTGGGAAATAAGCTCTTATCAGTAGTGTAACATAAAGGATAAGCATGCTAAAAAAGGAATATTAAACAGACAGTCCAAAGGTAGTATGTATTCACACAAATAACCCACTATGTTGTCTATGAAAAGTCCCTGAGAATCCATGATGTACAAGATGAAGTTATGTAAAATCAAACAGCATTTTACTGTTTTCACTTTGGATAGAGCCTTTACTCAAGCAAATGCAGACCTGGCTTTCCTAGGACTCCATGAGCACTTCAGCCCTCCCTTTTCCCGGTGTTTCTGTAGCTACTCAGTGTTGCCAGATATGCCATTCTGGAGCTGTGAATGCCGGTGCAGTGGCCAGCGCAGAGCTCTTGTTTCTGAGGCTGCTGCCCCAGCCTTGTGCTGAGCTGCAGCAGGGATGTGTGGGCTTTGAGGGAGCGTTGGTTCTGCTGCCTTGGCATGCCTTATTCTTTGAACCCTGTTTTATCTGTGTTACTTGTTTGTGGTGAAGGATCAGGGTCTTTTGAAAGTGTGAATTACTGAAGAGGCAGAATGTATGCCTGAAAATACTGTGGGCGTATGGATTGCTAATTTATAATGACTTGTGTGCATTGTTTTATAAAGATTGTTTTGATGGTGTGCATTTCATTACTGAGGAAGCCTGACTTTTTCTCAAATCCATAGAGTTTAGAAAGCCCAGCACTTCAACAGATTTCTTTTACTGTCAGACGAGGGGAATTACTGGCTGTGATTGGTCCTGTAGGAGCTGGAAAAGTAAGTCTTAATGTTTAATCCATTCTGTAGTGATTTTCTGAGTGTTAAACATGACTAGAGACTTGCAAATGTATGCTTCTTTTCTTTATATAAAAACACTTCAAGATACTGGCATTGAAGAAAGGCAGATGTCCTTCTGGGAGTGGGAAGGTGATGGTTCAGAGTTAAACAGTACTTTGAACGTTGCTTCTAGCCTGCGTGGAAAGGGTACAAGTGCTTTTCTGCTAGCAGTAGTTTGAGTGACAGGGTGGAATAGGCCATCGTAGCAATAAACACTGCTCAATCTCTGTGATGCCTTTAATGCAAACTTTTTACTTTTTAAATCTTTCCCAGTCTTCACTCTTAAGTGCTGTGCTTGGTGAGCTGCCTAAAGACAAAGGTTTGATAAACGTTACTGGAAGAATTGCGTATGTTTCTCAGCAGCCTTGGGTGTTTTCTGGTACAGTAAGAAGTAATATACTGTTTGACAAGGAATATGAGAAAGAAAAATACGAGAAAGTTTTAAAAGTCTGTGCTCTTAAAAAGGTATGATTTTCTCTTGGTATGTTTTATTTTCACAAGCTTTATTTTTATGTTGGTGTCCTTTCAAACTTGTGCTGCATGCTGCAATATATAATATATGCAGTTGATTGTTATGAGTAGCATGTGAAATAAATCCTGTCGCTTAACAGGTACATGTGTAATTTTGTAAGACAGCAGTGTGAAAGCAAGTTCTTGTAATTCCTAGAATTTCCACTAGAGGGAGATCTAGCTTAAGTGAAGCGCGGATACATGGACTCATGGAATCATGCATTTGTTAAAAGCTATTCCCAATTATTTAATTTCATAATCATGTTTAGTGCTTTTTGCTGGTATTAAGGTAGGTCTGTGTGTAAATGCAGTGAAAGGTGGAAAACAAATGATCAGGCTAGCGCTATTCGTGACTTCCTTTCTGTAAATATCCTATGTGTTGTTTGGTTTTTTTAAGTGTAATGTATATCATGTATTATGCATTGCTGACAGCTTTCAAAAGAACCTTAGTGCTGTATATTGGAGAACTTGCTGAGCCCTCGTACTTCTATGGAAAAAGATTTTTGAAAGGTCTGTGTGCAAAGGAGTTTGTGATGAGATATAGAAGAGGATTAAGCCAGATTTGTCAAGAAACAGACATTTTGCTTGGCAGCTAAAATGGTTTTATGCAGCATGTTGCGATAGTCCTGTCAGCAGCTATGCAGGTGAAAAGCAGATGGTTACTCTGATGAAAATTCTTTTGCAAGGTTTTTACACATGGTAGATAGAGTTTTAATATCTCCTGCTGATAGTTACTCATATGCTGTTGTCTAAACTTAAGGTTTCAGTGAGTTTAAAAGACAGCAAACTGCATTTAAAAAAAAAAAAACACTTCATATTTGATGGTAGATTTGCTTTCATAGTTTTCATTCAAATTTACATATCTTAGAAAAGCTGTGAAAAAACTTTCAGAATATGTTTTATAGCTTAATATAAAAAAGCCTTCTGTATTTCCTGAATAGGAAATACAATAATATGACATGCCTGTGGCAGAGGGCTGGAACTAGGTGATCTCTAAGGTCCTTTCCAGCCCAAACCGTTCTGATTCTATGACATAGAATAGTGTATAATTTTGTTCTGTTACTCATAGTTCTAAGTGCTGTAAATTAACCAAATCGGTGTGGTGAATTTTCTGGTTATTTCTCTTGTATACATTGCACTAAGAATAATTGATACATTGCAGTTCTTAGGGACACTGACAAAATAATATACTGATAGTAATTAGTTCAGTTTTATTTATTGTGACAGCTAATTCAGTCCTAGTAAAAAATAATAATTTACTGTTGTACATCATAATTGTTCCTTTTAACACTGAGAATTAAGTAGTGCGCTTCCCTCTGGTAAAGCTGTAGAAAAAGTGAACTTTTAAGATCTGACCTGTTTTCCCTGCTTTCTTAATTATCTTTTGCTGAAGAACCAAAGTCATAAAGTAACTGCAGATACTTGATTTAGTATAAATCCTTGTATTTTTATGTGAGATGATAAATTAACGCTTTTGAAATAGAAAAATGCTATATTGAAGCAGCTTTTTCAGTCTTTGAAGTTAAAATCATAAAGAAAACCATTATCTTGATATCTGTTCTTTCACATTCACAGGACTTGGAATTGTTAGCAAATGGGGACCTAACAGTAATAGGAGATCGTGGAGCTACACTGAGTGGGGGGCAGAAGGCCCGTGTAAATCTGGCCAGGTTAGTGCTTTCTGCTGTTTCTAAAATTTACGAATTGTCAGACTTTAGTCACTAAAGTAAACTAATGCAAGACTTCATGATACTGACTTTTCTTTAAACCATTTAGAGCTGTGTATCAAGATGCAGACATCTATCTTTTGGATGATCCACTGAGTGCAGTTGATGCTGAAGTTGGAAGACATTTGTTTGAAAAGTATGTTACTGCTTAATTTTAATTTAAAATACAGCTGTTTCCTTCTAATTCCTCATAGAAAACCTTGAGAAAGCATTTCTGGGGAGATGGATCTCTTCACAAAACGCAATGCATTCATTTTCTGCATTTATTTTTCCTCTATTTTTTGTATTTGGAAGATCTGTAGGGTTTTTTTTCCTCTGTGTCTTTCATTTTTTCTTGATTTCTAAAAGCCCTCTAAAGGTCTATTTTGCAGATACAATTAGAATTGTTCTTAAGGGAATATATGCCATATTCTTGAGGAACACGTAAGATTTCATACGTGAGAATAGAGGTTTAAGAATATTAGTACTGAATTAAAAATAATATGGGGGGGGATTTTAAATTACTTTTTAGTTTGCAGCTTTATTTGCATAGTAATAAGCACTTAATTCAAGTGGCTAAAGAAAAAGATAGAACAGTCTTTCATTTGCAACAATTTTTCGTGTTGGTTCTTGAGTGGTTGATATTTCTTTCGGAAACTGTGGCCTGCAGAGTGACTGTGGATAGAAGAAATAGAGGAAAAGAGAATGTATAAACTTGCTATGCATGAAAGACAGAGATACTGGACCTTCCTCCATTCCTGAAGAAATAGGGTAGTGTTCATTAAAAGTCAGGTTCCCTTCTCAATGAATTTCCTCTTCTCTCTCTTCTTTCAAACTGTCTAATCTAAGGCACGTAGTGGGTATGAGAATAATCCAGTTATTCACAGCCAGTGTTTTGTCCTTTCTCTCCATAGCCTGCGGCTCTTGGTATTGGAAGGTATAATCTGGAATTTATTAGAAGTAGAAGGAAAAACTTCCATTGACTGAATTCAGTGGGGTTTGGTTGAAGCCTTAAATGAGAGTATTTTCTTGAGCATACTTGCATCCTTTGAATTCCACTGTCCAAATACATGAATTAATTTGGGTTTACTGTTGCTCCCTCCTCTCCACCCACAGAGAATCATAAAAACTTGTCTTGCAGAAATGGTTGTAGAATTTGGACTGACTAGCATTGCATTTTTGTTCTTTTCCCCCATGCAGGGAGGCTTTTAGTATCTAAATTTGAAAATAGTACATCCTACTGATGTTTGCAGTTTCAACTTCAGAGATCCCTCTGAAACTCCATCCACATTTTGGTTTGTTTTATTGATTTCTTCAAATGGTTACTCTTTTCATCAGCCAGTATGGAGTAAGAATTTTATGATGCATAGGCTTCATGTTCATTATTCTGTGCAGGATTGTTTTCACCTGCCACGACTAATAGATGGAGTTCATTACTTCTGTAGTTCACATACTCTATCAGATTCCTTTAATGCCTGTTGAAGCTATCTTAGGCTTTAGCTGCTGCTTTTCTGTTTCTGCACAAGATTGCTCTACAACTCCAGTTGTTGACTGTATCAGTGCCTGAGTTCTCAAAGCTCACCCACCTGAGATGTTAACCTGTCTCTCTCTTAAGGTCTTTTCACCTTAAAGAGGAAAACAGGAAAGTACGGTAATGCCTTGCAAAGGAGGTAGGGTTGCCTTCTCAATTTATTCTATGTTTTATGTGAGCTGTGACATTGGGAGAATCTACATCCTACTGCGAAACTGGAAGTCTGGATTTTTGTATGTGTGGAACCTTAAATGAGCAGAGAAATCATTGCTCTGTGAGCACAGTGTATGTTTTGCTGATAAATGTGTGGATATGAAGAGGAATAAGGAGATTATCTTGGAGAATCTGAAACTCTGAAAACTAGCTGGGCTTCTTCTTTCACTTTTGTTTACTTTTCCTCCCCAACTTTAGATCAGTTTGAGCAAAACAGATAAAAGCATTTTGTGGAGAAAACGGATGGGGTGGAGTGGCAAGGGAAACTGAGCAGTGCCTCTCTCTTCAAGATCTAAAGGGAGGGCTTTTTTACAAACAGATGTTGTCTTCTGAGGCCTTTGTGGCAGCTACAAAAGTGTTCTTTAATGCTTCCTGAATAGTGCTAGACGTGGAGAAGAGAGAGAACTCGGGCAAGAATGATTTCTTAGAACATGCTGCTGAGGAATGTCTGAGACACCACTTCATGTAAGCCTCCCCCAGGAGTCCAAACCACGAGGCATAAAACAATGAACAAGATGGAAGAACTGGGGATTGTTTAATGAGAATCTGAAGTGGATATTGTTCAGTTGTGCAGTTCACTCTCTTTTTTTTTTTCTTCTTTCCCTTTTTATTTTTTATTAATGTTCAATTTTTTTGGAAGCGTCTTGTCTGTGTGTTCACATCAAAGATAGGTACGTTCCTAGTAATTTCCTGAAGCCATGTGTCATGGTTTAAGCCATAAATCAGCGCACAGTTTGTTCACTCACTTCCCCCTTTTTCTTCCCTCTGCTCCTGGAGGGGTGGGAAGGAGAATTGAAAGAATGCA
>JANRGW010002042.1:30950-42013 GCA_024733675.1 Psilopsiagon aymara | reverse complement strand
TGTTCTCAGGCCACAAGTCAAAAACACAGTGCTGCACCAACTACTAAGAAGGAGAAAAATGACTGCTACTGCTGAATACATGACACAGTGGTCTGTGCATGGCTGGCTCATTACATGTGTTGCTTCTCTCCGTTCTGTTCAGCTACTGCAGCAGACATTTTACAGCATATGAATACTTCTCAAATGAGAGAGAATACGAGAGCACAGCTTCAGTAGGAAAGCAGTCCATGATACTTTTGTGGGATTGTGTCTTGTGAGAATTTCTTCATAGTATAGCCAAGTTGTACCATGGATGATGAAGCAGATAAAGCCAGATTTCCAATGAATTCTTCTCTCCTGATTCTGTGGGTATTCTAAGATATGAACTGGGGATTCCCTATTTCTGTGTTGTTTTTAGTCTCTTTCCCTGTGAGTTCTCTTGATAGTTAACAGTAGGCATGCTTCAGCCTTTGCTCAGTGGGGAGGCACCACTGTAGTTCTATGTTTTGTATGTGTATATGGAAATACGCATTTATATACACATATATAAATATATATGCATATACATATGTATATAAAAATAGCTTTTCATTAACTTTTAAGGAATGATATTTTGGGACCTCTAATTTTGAAACGCAGGACAGTCATACAGATACAGAAGCACTTTTCTTTTTATTACGAAGTTTGGCATAGCCTGTGATGTTCTGAGAAAATCATTCAGTCGTGCTTGGTTAGCAAGCATAGAAGTAGAAGCAGCATAGTAGAAGTAGGTGTGGGTTTTCCTGTGTCTGGCAGACCAAGAAATTTCCTGCTCCCCCTGTGTATCTTTGTAAACATATTAATTATATGGTTTCACACAACCTTTGGGTAGAAATTAAATTGTGCCCCATTGTCAGTGACCCTGACTCAAAATGGTGTTTTTAAGAGTGAGATTTGTATTCTCTCAGTCTGGAGTCCGATGCTCTTTTCTAGTTACTGTTCTTGTATCTTCTCCAATGACAGGAGCTGTGGCAGTCTCAGCTGCCGATCAGCCTGATTTCTTTCTGTTCCTCCTCTGTGCTTATGAGAGTTGCAGGACATTTTGTGAATCTTTTAGAATCAGACCTAAAGTTGTGATGGTACTTGGGAGTGGTCTGCACAGGTGTGTCATTCCTACTCTCAGAATTCTGCTGATTTATACTTTCTTATAAGCAGGAAGCTGTTTCAAATGTAGGGTCATTTTTCTTTCTCACTCTTGCCTCTGGAGCCACATAAAAGCTGTAGGAGAAATCACTGCATTTATCACAGCACAGTAATGAACTTTAGCGTCTGTTCAGATGGAGCACCTTAGTGATAAGTCAGTGGCTTTCTGCAGGAACTCAAAGGACATGTAACTGGGGAATAGGTCATGGGGTAACCATTGAGGCTGACTGGAGAGTCACCTGCCAAGTTGACCTGGTGTCCTCGAGCATAAAGTCTCTCCATTGCCATCTGAGGTAATAGAGAGTTCCTCTGCAAGAAGGGGAAGGGAGCAGGCATGGTTTTATAGCAACGGTGTCCTTCATAATTGAGGAAAAAGGTGAGGAAGAATTGAACTGACAGCACAGGGGAGTTCCTCAGTGGACTCTTACCTAAGTCCAGAAATGCTTGAGGGGAGGAGCAAAACAAAGTAGGGAAAATGAGTAAAAGAATTCTTTAATTCTGTTTTTCTTTTTCATTAGATAACACAGATCTAAACATTTACTTTATTTGTTTAAAGTAATCTGTTCTTTGGAACTCTTACTAGTCCATGGCTGCTTCCAGTTTTGTATCTCAAAGAGGGGTATGCTTGTAGATCATAGGATCATACAGTGGTTTGGGTTGGAAGGGACAATAAAAGTCATCTAGTTCCAACCCACCTGCTGTGGGCAGGGACACCTTCCACTAGACCAAGTTTCTCAAAGCCCCTTCCATCCTGTACTTGAATACCTCCAGGGATGCGGCATCTAATGTAAAGCTGCATCTCTAATCATGTTGCTCTTTTTTAATATTAGAACTTTAAGGAAAAAGTACTGCTACAGTGGTGCAGGTGATTAAAAGAAAGCAGAGCTCATCAGTCCTGTAAAACTAGCAGATAAAAGCTAGCATGTCTCATTTCTGTAGAGGGATTACAGACACAATCAGTATGTCAAAGGAATCAAGCAAAAGTAAGTCTGGCATGTATTTGATAGTTCTGTGTTTAAAGGTATCGATGTATTACATGCATCTATGACATACTTTGTCCTCCTATGACAGGTATACAGAGGAGTTGGTGTGTAAAATTAAGGATTTCACTCTGATCCCCTTCAGGTAGGATCTCTAAATCAAGGGTATCTCTAAGGATTCCCACTTCATGTTTTCCTGGTCCGTGCCCTTTATGCCTCTTGATACCACTGCAGTGGTTACAGCCCTCATGAGAAGTACTGAGCAAACTTGTATGCCCTGTACATCTCTTTTTTTGTATTACAGGTGTTGGTCTTAAATACATATTAGTCATACCTTTATATTTAGATGATACAATTGAAATTCCCTGAGCTTTGTTGTATGTATTGTAGGGAATTAATATGCTGTAGTAATGTTGCTTAGGGTTGTCGTAATATGTTTTAATAATGTTGGGAGAGATTTGGGCTTTTAGCTGTTGGTTTTTTTTTGTTTCTTTTTTGGGGGGGTTTGTTTTTTTTTTTTTTTTTTTTTTTTTTTTCAGAAAGTGAAAAGCATAATTGTGATCACTGCACATTGTGTGTTTTCCAAAGCCTAAAGTTTTAGGTTTTATCTCACCAAAATGTTTTGAGGTTATGTGAGGTTTTTTGGTGGGCCTTTTTTTTGGTTTGGTTTTGGGGTTTTTTGTTTGTTTGGTTTTTTTTGGTGGTTGTTTTTTTGTGTTTGTTTATTTTATTTTGAATACCACAAAATCAAGAAAATAAAAAAAACCAAACCAACCCAAACCCCACTTGTAGCACCCCAGTGTAGTTGTGTTCTTTAATGGTGGGGGGGTGCAATTGCGAAACAGAATTACGAATACTAAACCAGAAATGGGCTCCAGAGGGAGGTATGCAAATTGCTGCAGGATAAGTTCGCAAAGAGCTACTTAAACACCAAGATCTTTGGCTCAGAAAGTCCCTAATAGATGGACTCTGGAAGCTGGAAACGTATAGCAAAGGAAGCATCACTGTATGTTTGCATATATACTTTCTCCAGGTATCCACTGCTGACTGGTGCCTGGGAGAGGGTAATGGATTTTGTGGACCTGTTGTCCTGTACATTAGCCCAGAGGAGGCAGGGACTTCTCACGAGGTGGAGTTAAATGGCTAGTGGGCATAGAAACAGCATAGTAGAAGTAGGTTTTTTTGTCTGTAGCAAACATACAACCCTTTTTTTTTGTAAACTTCAAAATGCACAAAACCAACTGCTGGATTCTTTTCCCTAAGACACTTAAATTTACAGAGAGAGGAGGGGAAAGGAAATGTAGTAAGTGTATTAATATAACAAAGGCTTTATGCCTGTGAGCACTTCTGTGTGCTTTAATTTCATTTCAGTGGTTACTTCTATTGAAATAAAGTTAACTAAAGTTAAACTGGGATGTGAACTTCCAAGAGGGAGAAGAAAAAAGAATGGCAAGGAAGAAATTAGAATCATTAAAGAGGAGACACTTTGCAGAGGTGAAAGAAAGCTGGTTCTTGGAGATAAAAACTTAAAAAAGATTAAAGAACTACTTGTCTCAAATAAAAGAAAACCTGATAGGGAAGGAAGAACAAATGAGGATTTGTATGCAGGAAAGCGCTAAGACGCTGCTTTTGCATAGGAGCGCTGTGTTGTTGGAGGCCCCCTTCTGAGAAAGTGTCTTCTGCTGCATGCTCTGCAGTATCAAAGCTCAAGCTAATTTATATTTTTTCTAATTATAGGGAAGTTTGTTGTCAAAGAGCAGTGGGGTTTTTAAATGGCAGTAGTGCAACATGCAGAAAACCCCATCCATCTGCCTGGAACACTTGTAAGTTTAAATTGTTTCTAGCTTGGGGAAGAGGATGCAGCTTTTTCATAGTTCCTTCATTCCTCCTTTTCTTGTACTGAAGAGGCTGAAGAATCGTTGGGTCTTCTCTGTCTGGATCTCATCTGGCTGTGTGCACACTCATGTATGTGTTTGTGTATTTAGTAAACGTGGCAATGGTGACTACAATTTGTGTAGTATTTTGTCCTGCTGTCATGCATTAAATGTGCTGTCAGTCTCACAGTATGCCTCTCGAGAGTAATGGACAAGCACGAAGAAGGTGAACTTTGTGGGGTTTTAGACGGCAAGTAAAAAGGTGGTGGCACACTCCAGCAGATGTTGGAACCCTCGGACCAGATATGTAGCCTGCCAAGGCAGGCTTTCCCTGGATTCTCTGTAACCCTGAGGAAGGGAGACACTGTCAGATGGTGTTTCACCTGCAACTCGGTGCTTCACCTAGAATCAATGGTTTCTTTTCTTCAGCTACACAGAGCAGTATTTCTTAAAATAGATGTATAATGAAACTGAGCCTTAGTGAACCAGTTAAAAATATAAATACTTATGGACTGTTTTGTTTTGTGTGGGGTTTTTTTTCCATTCTCAGTTCTAAGACAACACCAGGTTCTAGTAGAATTCATTGAGTTCTCTGGGTTTTATGTCAGCCCTTTTATCACATTCTGTTTTGCTGAGCCTTTCTTTGAACTCTGGCTTCAGCCTTCTATGGCAGCCAAGGCACTGTAGAAACTTAATGCTTACTGTAAACTGCAGAATGGATGTTGTTGAGTGGAAGGGAGGATATTTTAAAAAAAGAAATAAAAAGGTTTTGAACATAAAAGTCAAGTAATTCAATGTTTCGAAACAGACATTAAGTATATACTTAGGATTTTACTAGGTTTGCAACTTCTGTGCTTCCTGATGATACAGTATTTTAAATGGCAAAATTTTCTACTGAGCTGTCTGAGCAGTGAGTTGTTTAACTTGGTAATAGATCTAAGTATACACTCTTTGTTGCGATTTTTCCTTCCTTTCCTCATGCCAGTGAATTGTGACAACAATTTTTCTACTCCCCTGTTATCAATACACTATTCAGCTAGCTTCTTTCTACCCAGATAGACATGAAATCGAGAGGTGTTGTTTTTTTACAAGTCTCACTTGAGGGAACTGATGTATCAGTGGAAGTAAAAATTTCCACAGAGGTCATTTTTGCCTTCTCTCCTGAGATCAGGATCATGCAGGGTGCTGTGCTGACAGCTCTCACAGTTCTGAGTGGTTTGCTCTGATGCTGTGATAACCCACTCTTTTTCTTTTCTGTCATTCTTCTCCACCCCCCCCACCCAATGCACACTTAAAATGCAGTGGACTCACTGTGACGCAGGATCGAGGTTTAAAGGTTTTCAGCCATCAGGTTTTGTAGTGGCTGCCTTGTCCTACGAGCTGTTACACATACATCTGGCACACAGAAAATTCAGTGATGAAAGTGGTATGTAGGCTTTGGGACTATGTAACAGGAAGGTAGATCTCTTCATGGTGATTCTTGATATATTCTGTTTTGGCATCTTTCCTGATTAGGCCTTTCCTGTAGCCTCTGTGATCTTTGGCCAGTTCTCTGGGTAGGTTTTGTTGAGGATTGTTTTGTTGAGTGTCTTTAGCTGGTGCTATAGTTGCCTTGTGGCTTGTTTCAGTGACTGCTAAGAAGGTGGACAGTAAGCACACTAGAATCATACTCCCTCAAAGGGCTTTGTGTATAAATAGTTGCAACTGCTGAAATAGTTATGCTGCTGCATATACCTTGATTAATTGTTGTCTTGGCCACCTGAGAATGAAATCATAGTCTTTATAATTTCTTCTTGAATGCTGCATAGCCAGCATATAACTTTCTCACAAAGAGTGTTGCCTTTAACTTCATTTTACTGTGCAGTTTATTTGGAACACTATAATATACTTTCTGCATGTAATTATACTGCCTAGTACTAGTATTAACCACTTTATAGTACTCTACTTCCTACAGTCTTTGTAGGAGTGATAAAATGGATGTTAAAAGCTGTGTGGGGAGTTAATTGAATGTATATGAATGAATGAAACACAGTAAGCAGTATGATATCATTGCTGTTAAGATCATGTTCTTTTTCTGCCTTGTTTCTCTTACTGCTTATTTGCATTTCTGCATTGAATTTCTGCTATTGGATTGCTGTGGTTTTCCTTTTGGTGTTTTTTGAGAACACCAAAAGGGAGAAGATTGGGAGTGGGTGTTTGCTTTTCCATTGTGGTGAGTGCCACCCTCTTGTGTCATGTTAGCAAATGTGAGTTGGCTTGTTAGCAAAAATAAGCTGACAGGCCAGATCTGTGGAGAAAAACGTGTGGTGCAGAGGACCCTGTGCAGTTAAGAAGATTCTGCTTTGAGCAGGCTGCAGCCTGGCCCTTCACGCTTCATTCCTCATTGGCTGAATACTGATCAGGAATGCTACTGAAGAGTGTGTTCCTACTACTTGGTTTTGTCTAGAAGTCCAGCTTATGAGCCGCAGTACCACTCAGCAGTATAAGCAGGGGCAGACTGAGTTGAGAGAACTGGGAGATGATCTTCAAAAAGGCATTCCTTATCTAAGTGGAAAATGCTAACGTGTAAGCTTTCACTGGACAGTTCTACACAATATCACTTTTCCTTGTTTTTCTAAGAGCAAGTAGTTGCGAAGGGGAGACAAACCTCTCGAAGAGTTCTGTGGGGTGAAGGCTGTGCTGATAGGTGTAGGTGTCTGTTGTGTCTGTGCTGACCCTGTTGTACATGAAGAATATGCTTGCAGGACTTTGCACTTGTAAACCATTGCTCCGCTGCTATGGTTTTGGCTTGGGTTTGGTTTGGTTTTTCTGGCTCTGGGAGTTTTTCAGAGCTCTGCTGAAAAGATACCAGGTTCCTTTTCTGATAAAACTGGACTGGATTGAACTGCACTTGCCAACTGGTTCTGGTGTGCCCAGTCCCTTCTTCATTGCCCTCTCCAAATCCTGTACTTCTGGGAAAGACTCTAGGCTAAGCAGGTGAGACACTTGAGAAGGGAGGTAAGCGCTCATTCCATGGGACAATGTCAGAGATGGCTGAAGGATTTTGCTCCTCTTCCTCAGTATATACCTGGGTATAGTTCAGATCAGTAGTACTGTATTCTCCTCCAGAACTCTCAGTGGCTCACTGTTAGAGCTGCTTGGAAAGCTCATCTCAAATAAGCTACTTTTATTTGCTGTATTTTTCCATAACTGCCCAGAGTGTGCTACCCTGCTTTCTCTATTAGTTTAATTTTTGTTAAATACTCTCTTTGCAATTCAGCTTATGACATGTACATTTATTAGGAGGATGTTCAAGGCAGTTTTAATGAAATTTCCGCAAGGTATTTCCTCCTCTTTCATCCAGACCATATGATTTTTTTTTCCCTGCCTTGTGAGCTGTCAAAGTTAAATAAGGAGCATGTTTGTTAAGGTTAACTTTTACAAATCTCATATATATCGGCATATTTTTTTTCTGATTTTAAACACGGTATAAGTGAAGTCAGATATAGTCAACATGTTTTAGGAAACTTCATTTTTAATTAATTTTTCAATTTCTTTGCAGATGTATTTGTCAGGCCTTACATCAAAAGATCTCTGTGTTAGTCACTCACCAGTTACAATACCTCCGTGCTGCAAATCAGATTCTAATTCTGAAAGATGTAAGTGATTTCAGTGTTTATACTTTTCAGTCTCACATGCTTTCTAACAACCCTTTTTAATCTAAGAATGAAAAAAAACAGTGGTTAAAGGTTTTTGCTTTTAGTTTGTGGATATATTTTCTGTCTGCTAATGATCATAAATGTTCTTAAATATTTGTAAATATTAATAAGTTGAGTTTTCTTAGAATACCTTCCCTGAGAAATGTTTCTGCATTCTCATATGTATTAATGTAACCTTATATACTGATTATTATCTTACATATGGATAATATACTGTGAGAGAATCACTTATTTTGAGACCATGTTAATGCTTTGCTTTTATTCTTGTTTCTTAACACTTCTGTGTGAAATAAAAACTGTTGATTTTGCAGCCAGTCCCTTTTTTAAATTAAGGCTGAGAAATGGTCATAGATACTTTCTGAGAATGAGCCAAGAACTGTTTCCTTCCAAACTTTGTTGTACCAGATGTTCACAGGTAGAGGGGGAATGCAGGAGTGCGGGAGCTTTAGCTAGGGTTCTTTTCTTTTTTTGGGGTTTAGTTAATGAAGTGTGTGAAATTACTTCTGATCCATCCCAGTGTTGCAAAAAAAAGGATGCTAGCAGTCTTTTTCCACCCATTAAGATCTCTTTAAAAGTTACAGTACTTTCTGAAAATGAGTTTGTGATAGAGCTGTAGGGAGTGTATAAATGTCCTGTGTTGCTCCTTGTAGATCTGTGAGGACCAGAAAATTAAGTTGCTGTTTCCCCCAAGCCTGGGTTAATATAAGAAGACCGATAGTTATGCATGTAGTTCAACAGCTTGTCCTAAAGCTGCATGGCTGTCGCCTGCAGCTTCTCCAAGGAGGTAATTCTGACTTGGCTGTAGCTGGGACTTCTGTCATCCCATTTCTATGCTCCTTGGCCTATTTAGCTGGCAGAAAGGGACTGGTTTAGAGGGTAAAGAGCTTGTTTCTGTGCTTCTGAATGAAAAACTGGTAGGTAGAGGCTTCAGCTCAGTTACTGAAGCAGGATGTGTGCTCAGCAACTGCAGAACCCCAGAGGCAGCAAGGCTAGATAGGAAAAATTGTCCTTTATGGGAAGTATATAATGAAGATAATCAAAACTTATATTAATTGTAGGGTAAAATGGTGGGGAAAGGTACCTATTCAGAGTTCCTGAGATCTGGCATCGACTTTGCTTCCCTTTTGAAAAAAGATGAAGAGGTAGAACAGCCATCAGTTCCAGGAACCCCCAACCTGAAGTCTGCCCGGAGCCGAACCTTCTCAGAGTCCTCTGTCTGGTCCCAGGATTCTTCTGTCCACTCACAGAAAGATGGAGCAGTGGAACAACAACCTGTGAGTGCTCAAAGGATAAATGTGTCTCATTTCTTGTTTGGCTGTTTTTTAACTTAAGCTTCAAGAAGGACTTTCCCTGCTGCATTTGAGTTTCAGGGATTGTTTGATTGCATTAGCAGGTGAGAGCTTGCCCATGGTGGATCTGCTCCAGCACTGTGTGGCTGACAGTCCTGTCACCTGGGCTGCAGAGGACAGGCATCCCACAGCTCTGCACTGTTCTGTTCAAACCCAGCACAGTGAGATTGTTCAGGCTCAGCATCAGCTCTGCCGGTTGTCCAAAGACACCACATTGTGCTTCCTTCATCCTGTCCTCCAGAAGTGGTGCTTTAAAACACCACTGTAATGGATGGCTTCTGTGCGTTAGCACAGTGCTGGACTCAAATTAACACTTTCCATGAAATCTGGAGCTCTGCAAAGTGGTGGCTTTATGCAGAACCTACCTTTGCATGGCTGGCATTAACATACACTTACGATCTTGAGCTGGCCCTCAGGGTTTAACCTTGGGACACCCCTACATTGCTCTCCAAGCCTTTCTGATAGTGAAAACAGAATGCTTTGTTTGGTGCCAGCTTGAATTCCAAGCACCTTGTTTTCTCCTGTGCTGCACAGTGCAAAAGCAGCTGTAAAGTTTCTGTACCAGAGGTGGCCTGCCGGTGTGTTTGTATTCAGGTAAAACATTGCAGAAGCCCTGTAACCCTGCTGGGCTTGTGCTAGCACTGCAGCCATGGGACACTGACACCTTTATGCTAGGGGTATATATTACTTCTTTTTTCTTTCTATAATGAAAAGCAGTGAGGCTTAATAAAAACAACAACAAAAAAAGGATGCTGCAGACTTCCTGTTACCTTTTTTGAGGAATGTTTTTATGCCCCAAAGCAGTAAACTTAGCTGGCATTATTAATGTCCTAGTGGTGACTCCACTGTTAAATTCACAAAGATGTGACACACTTTTTAGCAGCATTGGAGCTGTTGGATGGGGGTGGGGGCTGGAGAAACAAGTAACTGAGGTAGGCTTCCCTTTTATGGGTGAGTAGGTGGTATTTCTCTTTTCACATACGAGTCAGGTGTGTAAATACCTCCACTCTTGTACAGCTAAGCCTGCTGACAACAAAATCAAGTGTTACATGTCCACTGAACTGGCACTATTTTTTCTATCACATGTACTGTAAAAAAGTAAGAATTTTCTTAATTAGAATAATTCTTTTACATCCTTCATGCCTGTCTCATTTTTTTCTTTTGTGTCTTTCGGTGACCCACCTCTGTTGTTTGCTTATTATGATTTGTCATTTTACTTGTTTTCCCTATTAGTGGATGCTTTGTTGGTACTTGCGAGGAGGTGATTAAAACTTTATGAGTAATTTATGTGCTCTGGGCACACGTTGATTGATTTTAGTGCACACTTGAAGAGTATTTGAATGCTTTTCTGAGAAGGGGGGTTACACACACTTGCATTCTGAAAACAGAATCTTTCCCAAATCAAAGCCTTAGCTTCCAGTGCTGTTATGTCTGAAGGTAGTGAAGAAACAGAAATACCATAAGAAAATAAATGCCTGGTTTAGCAGCCAGTTGGTGTAAATATTTCTGGCTGTAAGTGAAGCCATGTTACTTTCTGTGATGCAATGCAAAATAAAATCCTCACAGTGTCTTTTGCAGAGTAGATTTTTCAGTATTACCAAGATAATTCTTTTGTCAAAGCTGTAGTTCTGATATTTAAAGTTTGTAAATGCATAATCACTTTATCTCCTTATTTGTTTGCTAATTCTGAACCCTGACGTTCCAAGTGGCTTAGTCTGAATCTGTAACTGCGAGGTTGATGGGTTTTATTCTGAGGTGATTTGGGTTGTTTTGTTTTGTTTTTCAGGCTGAAAATGCACTTGCTGCAGTGCCAGAGGAGAGTCGCTCTGAGGGAAAAATAACCTTTAAGATTTACAGAAAATATTTCACTGCGGGAGCAAACTACTTTGTGATCTTTATACTCATAGTATTCAATATTTTGGCACAGGTAAGTTGTCAGGAGCCACAAATAGTATTAAATGTATTTGGAGTTTGCCCCCCCCCCCCCCCCCCTTAACATAG
>JANRGW010002042.1:0-30850 GCA_024733675.1 Psilopsiagon aymara | reverse complement strand
CCTTAACATAGTGTATTCTTGTTCCTGTGATGTTTCATCTAAAATGTTTGGGAGCATGGTGTTCTTCAATGATTTTGTAGTGTATTTGATCAAATTTTACATATCAGCATGGAGTTTTAGTACAGCATTGAGAGGTTTTGCACTGGTAGTTAATTCAACAGTTTTAATACTTGAATAGAATAATTATTTTACTGGCAGCATGGCACAGAAATTATGAGCCAGTCTAATTTTTGCAGATAGAGAATAAAATAGAAGGATTTATAAAGTAGTGTTTAATAAACAGGAACATTCATTGTGTTTCCAGTTGAGGATAAAGAGATTTACTGGGTATGGGAGGACAGAGTCTGACAGAAGTGTTAGGAGAAAAGCTTGTCTGCTGATAGGTACAGGTTACAGGAAGGGCTAGAAGGAGGGTCACTGTTTACCAGAATAAGAAGGAAGAGGAATAAGCAAGTACTGCGTGTAATACAAACTGTAGCAGGTAGGTAAAAGAATGTTAAAAAGGAAAATGATTTTGAAACTTACTGAAAGAAGTGATGAGCTGAGGAAGCTCTGTTTCCTGCTGAGAAACCTTAAAATAATTTCATGGAAATGATTGATCTTGGCTGTGAAATACATTCGATGTATTTAGACTTGTGACTTGCTTTTTGTCTGTGATTTGGGTCTGTTGGAAAGGTAGCTGAGCAAGATCAAATCTCTGCAGTAGACTGCCCAGAACTTTAAATTCATGTGAACAAAGGTGTATTTTGAGATAAATAACCCTGTTGCAAGTTTGTAGTCACCTCTCGGCACAGAAGGAAGGTGGCAGTAGGAGTTTTTCCCTCCCTCTCTTCTCTCGTCCTCCTTCAACCTTCTTTCTGGTAATTATCTCCTGTAAACACAAATTTCTGGACTGGTAACATCAGAAACTTTGTTAATCAAAAAGCATTTTGGAATATCTCTAGTGGTAAATTTAGGAACTGAAAAAAATTAGTTCTTTAATGTGCAATTAACATACATTAGGAAGAGCTACTGTATTTTGTTTGCTTAAGTGTAATACCTTCCTTTAGTTTGCTATCATGCAAGGGAATTTAAGGTAACTTGTTTCTTTGTAGAACGATCTAATGCACCTTCTAATGTGCTTTGCAAATTGCTGCTGGTCTTGAAAGACTGGATGGCATGCTTTTCTGAATATGTGATGTTTTCCCAGAGAACATAAAAGAATAGCAAGGAAATTTAGTTTTGTAATTTTTTTTTTCATTTTGTAAAATGGTTCTTTTATTTGCTTCTTTTACCCAAGGTGGCATATGTGCTCCAGGACTGGTGGCTTTCTTACTGGTGAGTTGATGACAAGAACTGGTCAGTCAAATGCTGTTTGTCTAATAAAAATAAGTGTTGTATAGGTGGGGTGTGTGTGTGTAGAACCTGTTTTAGGAAACTTTCAGGGTATGCCTGATCTTTTTATGGTCCTAACTTATTTTGCACAGGGGAAAAAGTTAAACTTTATGCTGAAGTGTAGCCTGTGATTGTTTCTACTCATGGTGCGATGCATGGCAGCATCTCTACATGGGATCTTTGAACTCAAGATTTCAGCAGAGTCGAATCTAGAAACAGTTAAATGTACTCAGGAATATTTGCATCATATGATTTGATGATTGTTATCTTCTGTATGCATTTCCACAGGGCATATCATCAAGAAAAGTTGAATGTCACAACAAATGGAAATAATGGAGCAAATGAGACTGAACATCTAGACCTTAACTTTTATTTGGGAATTTATGCAGGTAATCTTATATGCATGTTTGTGTGTCTGAAGAACTATTTATTATCTGTCATAACAGTTTTGAGAGGTGCAAAGCAATGGCAGTGTGGGGAAGTGTGATTTCTAGCAGTAACTGAGTAATACCTTAGCAGATCAGGAGCCTGAGTCTTGCTTCCTGACTAAATTATTTGGAATAAGTGAAAGAAAAATCAAACAGAAGAAATAGGTTGAATGCAGACTGTTATTGATTTGCTTTGTCTGGATTGTGGGAAGTAAACTAAGAATTGAGCATTCAAAAAGTCAGTCACTGTAAGGTTGTGGTTATTGTCTATACTAATAGGTCATTTGAGCTATATCTTCAGTCATTACATGGATGGGCATGAGGGATTAGAAATGGTTCTCCATTCTGTGTTGTTCTTAAACTTTTCATGGCTACGTTCCTTTTGACATGCCATTGCAAAGAACCAGTTTTTTAAAAGCATCCTAGATGGGTACTCAGAACAGGAGGTTATAAAACATTTCAGTGTATTTCATGAGGTAGCCATATGCTTCTGAACATCCAGAAAAGGGTGTTGATCCCTGCATGCAGTCATCCAAACATCTTGAAATACTGCTTTGAAATCTAGTAAACATTGGCATAGAAAAAATTATGTGCAGAGAAACATGCTGTCAGACTTTGCTGTTTAGCACTTCTGGTGATGTACAGTTTTGTATGGCATGGTAATTTCTTGATGGAGATGTAAATAATAGATCTGAGAAAACAGGTGGAATACCAGAAGTATATGCATTGAATATATTCAGAAACGTCTCTCGTGTGTAAGAGGATAAGCAAAGGATATTTCTTGCTTGGTTTTGGTTTTTTTGCGGGGGGGAATCAGTGTGATCTAATTGCTTGACAGAAAACATTGTGCTTGGCCTGAGAAACAGAAATTAAGGAGTCAGATAAACTTGGCTCTTATTTTCTCTGTGTAATGTCTCATTTTGTGAGCCATTCTAGTGGTCTGCACAGTATGATTAAGTGTGGCAGAGTTGGCTTTCTCTGGACATATATCCTGAAACACCTTAAGGAAAATTTTATCCTTTAAGGCAAATGTTCTAGGTAGCAGAACAGCAGAAGTTACCTTTATATTGGAATGTTCAGATGGCTTAGTGAGATATTTGCAATAGTTGAACAGATAGCATTGACTTACCAACGCAGAATTGTAAGTGAAGTTGATAAAGTTATGAAATGATAGTACATTTCTTACAAAGTACGTCACAATCTAACTTTTTTCTATAACCTCTGAAGCTGTATAAAATAATATAGTATTAATATTTCTGATTATCAGTGTTTGCAAAAAGAAAAATGTCACAATGGTTAGATATTAGGAAGAAATTCCTTACCATTAGGGTGGTGAGGCACTGACAAACGCTGCCCAAGGAAATTGTGGCTGCCTCATCCCTGGCAGCATTCAAGGCCAGGTTGAATGGGGCTTTGAGCACCCTAATCTAGTGGAAGTTGTCCCTACCCATGGTAGGGAGGTTGGAACTAGATGATCTCTAAGATGCCTTCTAAACCATTCTATGGTTCTGTAGTTCCTTATAGAACATTCTATATTTCATTACAAGTCCTTGTTGTTTCTGAAAGACAAAGATTTAAAAGAGTAAAATTTCTGTTAATGGGAAACCCTGTCAGCCGGAACTGATGTGCCAGATCCCCACCTTTTCTATAAAGTGAGTGCACAGAGTCTTTGTCTTTTTTCATGCTGAGGTGGTAAACGTGTAAATGGGGAAAACAAAAACCTTCAGCATGAAACAGACTGGATTAAGGACCTTGAAAATAGGTCTCATTCCTCCCCCTTTTCCCTAGCCACTAGGTCTTTTCAAGTGATTTGTTTGGTGACAGTCATGCCAGCAGCTTCCAATGGCTTCCAAGCCTGAGCGAAGTTGGTATAGAAATGTGAGCTTCCCAGGACATGCTCCCTTCCTTCCATTGCTCCCGCAGACTGCTGTTGGGTAGCTCTGCCACAGGCTCCTGCTTAGTATCTCTTCTGCTCCTCTTTTATATGACTCAGCTTTTTTGTTGGGTAAATGCAGTTACTCTTGGAAAAATTTTCTTCTATGTGGCCCAGAATGTAGTATCCAGGACAAGGCAAACACTCCTTTTCTTAAAAACTGTGCTGTGCAGAGCATGGGCAATAAACCACAAGCAGACGAAGGAAATACTGATACTTTTTCTTGTATCCTGGGAGGATACAGCAGTGAGCCGAATGCAGTAACTGATTGCCTTAACCACATCATATAATTTAAAACCTCACACTTTCCCACTCTTACTGTAGCTGTACCTGAACTGCATTCAGTTCTAACCTGTCCTTAGAATAGGCAATATTAGGGTCTAACTTCAGGGTATCCTCAAGGCCTTAGCATCTGGGCTTGTGGTGGCTATGCTTAGTTTCTGGAGCAGATCACCTGGAGCCTGGAAGCACTGCTGAATGTAAGGTTGGCACCTTCACTGTTTGCCTTCATTGATTGGGAATTTGGGCAGCCACACTGGAGATTACATACAGCAGACTGGGCGGCAGCAATCTCATCATTCTTTGTTTTCATCTTTTGCCCTATAGCACCCTTATAAGTGGAGATGTGCCTAGGAGAAAGACAAACAGTGTGCAGACCAATTCCCTAGAAGGGCTCTATTTCACATGGCGTAAGGGATGCATCTTATATTGTGTTAGAAATACACATAATTTAAATAACTTGATGTGGTTTACTAGGGGAAGAATGGCATGAGTGGTTTGGGCTGATTGAGAATAACTGAAGGTTGTGTCTAAATAGCCTTGTATGTGTTACTTGGTTAATACCTGCTGGCAAATGTGGAATCTTCACAGTGACCTCTGCAAGCCACAATTATGCACGGCACTGTGAAAAGAATTTCTTTGCCGAGCTCTTATGTAGAAGGTTTTGAACCAGATTTATTTCATGGGCTAACAGACATTTCCTGCATTTCTATAAAGTTCCAATTCTTTCAAACCAAAAAAGGGAAATTGTTTCAATCAATGATATGATAGTAACTGAAGCTAGAGACAAATATAAGATATATATGTTCTGTGCTCAGTCTGAGTCCCTAGGCTTCAGTTTGGATTCTTGCTATATACAGAAGGTGTCAAAATTTGGTTTTAGTTCTTTTTTTTTTTTTTTTTTTTAATTCTTTTCCTTGTGGAAGGTCACATCCTTATGCATGCTCTGTCCATGTTGTTTTAATTTCAGGTTTAACAGTGGCTACAATACTGTTTGGCATAATAAGAAGTCTTCTGGTGTTTCAAGTTCTTGTTAATTCTGGTCAGAACTTGCACAACAAAATGTTTCAGTCCATTTTGAGAGCTCCTGTCTTGTTCTTTGACAGAAATCCTATAGGTAAGTATAATAGTGAAAAGTCCCTGAACATTTAATGTACCTCATTGATATGTTAACTATACTGTTTCTGTTCAGTTCTTTTCTTACAGTATTTTTACACTTTTGTGGGTTGGTTGTTTTTTGTCTTTGTTTTGGTTTTTTTACTTCTTTTACTTAAAATCTTTAAATTTAACAGTGTGGTCTTTTTAAAAGTCAGAATGTTGGCTGCTTGCTGGTGGTTGATCTTACCTCTTCAAATGCAGTCTGCAGAAAAATGAATTACCTGTAGCTTTGGTGTTGTACATTGACCTGCTAGTTGCATTGCTGCTCTGATTGAGTTACATGGAGGTGTCTTCCACATGCTGAATATATATGCATGTATTTTGTCGGGATGCCTTTCTTGTGTTTTTCTTTGAGAGCTTAAACCTTTTATTTCCCCTTTTAAAAAACAGTTGTAGGCATGCGTGCCAATTCAGTTTATAGAAACACTGTGGCTTACTGTCCTTCTGGAACTCAGAGAAACATGGAACGTGCAAGTTAAAACTGTAATACATATCCAATCCGTATCCATATTAACAAATTTCTTTCTTCCAAAGGAAAAAGAGAGGAGCTGGAGCAGGGTGAAGAGGGTGGGGAGATGGGCTGGTGCTGATTTACTAGCTGGTTTTACATGAGAAACAGAAATCTGGTGGTCTTCACTCCCTTGAAGGAAAGGAACATAGGTTTGTTTTCATAGTTCTGGAAGCCATTGAATGGTTGTAAGATCATATACTGTTTAATGATGTAAGATAGGGATGGCTTTATTGTTCAAAGGAATTAGTAATATTTTCAGGAAAAAAGTACTCGTAGAGAAAATATTTCTGTCAGTAATATGATGAATGAAACTTGTAGAATTTCCCCTTGAAAAAAACCTCGAAGAATCTACAACTGCAGAAGTTTAAAGCTGTGTTATATGGTCTACTGGTACTGTGAGTCTGCTGCAGTGTAAATTCAAGGCCACTATAAAGCATCAGAAGTGAAGCCATAAGCTCAAGAGACAGGTTACTGAAGAGCTAGTCAGAGCACATGCATCAGAAGAAATCATAGTACTGATGGGATTTGTTGTCAGATAGGCAGGGATTTTCCTCTTCTCTCCCTTTTGTTGTGTGTGTGTGCAGCATATGCAGTAACTGTATTTTTGAGGGAATACATAATCATCTTGTAAGAATGCCCGTAAATCTGGCTCATCGTAACAAACTACGAGCTCCAGAGTAAACATCAGGGGCAATGTGAAGTAATAAATAGTAATTTGCTTTGTGTCATACTGTGAAGCTCAAATTAGCAGTGCTTTGTGAAAGTGACATTCATATGAACCTGCCTATCGCTGGTATTCATACACTGTTGTGACTTACAGATGTGTGTTTCTGTTTATCAGCAGATATGTTATAATAGAAGATTAACTTCAGTGTGCATTTATTTCTTGCCCTTCATCTTTCTTTTGATCATGGTAGCATACAAAGGTACTGCTGTTCTGATCTATACATCTTTCGAAAAGGGAAAAGATGACATGTGAGTTGGTGGTCTTATTCAGCTCTGCAGCATGTAGCAGTTGTTAAATTCTGGTTTTAATATCTGTGTTTCATTGTCTGAATTGCACATGGTTTTACTGTACATTTATCTTTTCGAACTTCAGGTGCTGTTTTTTTAATTGGAGTGAGATTTTTTTAAGTAGAAGTATTTTTATTTTTTTTCCCTATCTTTATTTGATATGCCTTAGTATGAAAGACGTAACTAAAAAGGAAATTATTAAAGGCCCTTTCCTTCTAGGGTTCTGTTTGTAATAGCCAAGCCAAAATATTAGTTGTTTTATCACATGTTTAGCAAAGCTGGCATTGCAGTGTCAGGTCTGTCATTTAAGCATCCAGCATGTTTTCAGTATTTGCATGAGGTCTCCAAGACCTTAGGAGAAGCAGCTGCTGAACTGACTTCGGCTGTTTTATTTGCCCCAAAATAATCACCGATTAAAAAATGCCACGGCAAGTATTTTGGGCATGCTGTGTTCCATGTTCCAAAGTTGAGGAAGGAAACTTAAATAAATAGACATCTCAAGCTCTCAATAGTTCTTACTGGAGAAACAGACTAATGAGCCGCATCATGGAGTCGACATTAGGAAATAGAAATATGTGGTGAATCATGACATGTCTGTCAGCTCCCCACAGTGAAGATCCAATCAGTTGTGGTGAATAAATGAGATGACTTATTTCTAAAAAAATAATGCTTTGTGAATCAGTTTAGGCATGAGCCCAAGATCTCTCTTTACAGATTATGTTAGCACTGTATAGGGAAGGAAGGGTTGTAAAGGGAATAGTAACGAGCATTTTGCCCAGATGATATAAGAATTTGAATGTGGTTTTGGAATGTGGATTACATAGCAGGGAAGAAGAAGAATAAGAAGACCCTTCTCCTTTCTCCCTTCCCACCCTAAAATATTTGTATGTACACAGATTTCAGCTTTCTGTAGTTTGGCACAGGTCTAAAAATAATTAGATGTTACTGCTGTAAGTGTTTTGCATTTGAAGAACCTTATTAATAAAGGACTGTCACTTAAGCACTTAACCTAACCCTATTGGTCTGATAATCCTGAGTGACTAAAGCTTACTGTGTCATCCAGCATTCAGAAAGAATGATCAGATATTTATGACTGAAATTTAGATTTATCAGCAGACATCTCTATAGTGTCAGTTAAGTGGCCGTAGTGAAAGCTAGCTGGGAAGTTAGAGGTGAAGTGGTTGTATTTTGGCTTTGTCACATCTGACTTGTCTGTATTGATTTGTTTATTTTTTGGAGTGTAGAATTTGACTCTCTTAGAACTTCCTTTGCTCTTCTATCCATATCCCAGTAAGAGAATTGCATACATATCAAGGTATCTGTAAGGAGGAAAGCGTGGATGTTTTCTGCTTCCTAGGGAATGCGTTATGTATTCCTCTTCATGTATCACTTGCAGCAATAAAAGAGTTGATTCCTGTGCGTGTCTGGCACAAGAGGGCAGCATGATCTGTTTTATCCCAGACCAGCATTACAACAGCTTGTTAGGAGGGTAACAAAATTTATCTGTTATGTTTTTAGAGGTGATATTTGAGGAGTGAATTTTCGACCTCTCCATTGAGCAATAGTAATGTGGTTCTGTTCAGTTGGCCTCATTATCTACAAGCATAATATTTTCTCTTGATCTTTTTACACAGTAAGCTTTTCAGCTTCATGTAATGTTGAGTTCAGGAACTTTGTTGGCTTTGTCATTAGGTTTATCTGACTTTTGGCCAGTAGAGAGTTTGATGCTTTGGTCCCATCAAGGAGACCTTCTTCAGTTATTATTGCTTTTAATTTCTTTTTCAAGATGTTTGTAACATTTCAAAATAAATTTGCTAGAAAGCTAGATAAAAGGGACTAGGGCTTCAACAGCAGTGACTTGAATTGGGAGTTCCCTCTTTTGAAATTAGTTTCTTCTTGATAGCGTAGGAGATCCTAGTTTTGACAAGCTTCAGGATTTGATTCAAGATTACTTGCTTAGCTTGAAAATAAAGTGTTCTTTTCTGGGATTTGGAGACAGATTTCTTAATAATGTGTAACTGCATTGCTTTTGGTAATGGTAATTTTCATGGAGATTGTGTATAATTTTGAATTGCATTGAGTTTAGTAAACTGAACCCTGCTGCTGCTGTGTTGCTGGATGCTGTGAGAGTGAATGAGTGGGATGCATTCATTTGTTCAGATAAAACAGGAACCTCTTCCCCCTCCAGAGATCTATCTAAAATTCAAATTGAACCATAACCACTACAGAAATGCATATGAAAATCTATCTTCTCTTTTTTTGTATCTCTCCAAACTCTTGGTTCTGACAGTTCATAGAAAGAGGAGATACATTTTGGCAGACATTACAGCATTTCTGGCCTTCCTGGAAACAGAAAGCAATGAATTGTGTCATGGTTGTCCTCTGTCTGTTAAATTAGCAGATTTTCTTCTGGTTTTCCTCACAAATGCTTTGTGGACACATTAAATAAATATTGATCCCTTTGAGTGCTTACCTAGATTTTGAGATTTGACCAGGTTATAAGGAGAAATATTTTCCTGTTTGGCAGCCAGTAATGACATGCTGAACTAGCTAATATCAGCACATAAAAGCAAACTCCAAATATTAAAAGATAAAAATGTGAAAGAAAGCTGTTGTTATAATGAAGAGTTTGTTTTTCTTTAAGGCATAAGGATTTTAATTATGGTGTTCGTAAATCAAGTGTTGAAATGCCTCTAATTTGACAGAGAAAGTTTCTTTATAGGATTAAAAGCGTGTTCATCAATGCACAAGTGCCTATCTGCATTTTGTCTGACAGAAGCTTCAAATGGGCGATGTTGTTAGTGTTTAAACCATATAATATTTGCAACAAGTATGATATTTCAGCAGTCTGAAAATTACAATGCTGATAATGAGGTTGTTAAATTATACTCTATCAGTTGGATAGTGAGACTGCTCTAGTTGGTGTACATTAATGTATGCTTGTTCACACAAGTGATTCTGCTGAACAAGTAGCATGTTTAAACAAGAAATACTGGTCTTAAACCCTGTGATTTACAGTAGGTGGTGTTTTGGCATATCGTGCAGTTAACAAGGCAAAGCTTCATGTTAAAATATTTCGTTTGTAGTCTCATTCATCACTGATATAAATATTCAGTAGTGATGCCAGAAAATGCATTGTATTCCTGTTTGACTCAATGCCTCAATTACTTCTCTTTTTGTTTTCTCTTTTGGAAACAAGATCTGTGCTCTCTTTCTGATGGAGTTTGCAGATATTTCCTTGTGGTCAAGGTGAATTCTGCAGGATTGTGAAAAACTATACCAGCTCTTTTGACAGGTTTCATGTTCTCTTAAGCTAATACAAGAAAATGTGTTGTCCTTAAAGCAGCAGAGGCTTTGTTTTTGACCCTCTGTGCCAAGCTCTAAAGCACAATCATGTGTGCACAGGTTTGTTAGTTAGTGTCTAAAAGAAGTCCCTATAGGACAGCCTTTTGTTGCAAAATAAAAATACGCATTCTCTCTTCCATGTTGGTAATCACTTGCATTTGTTGTTATTAAGATGGCAACACAATAGATTCCATCAATCATCAAGATCCTTAACAACTGCACAACGTTGTAAATATTATGTTTGGGTGTTTGAGTGGAACAACTCGTCACTGAAATAGGTGTGATAATTAAAACCTGTTAGGTTGCCACATGTGTTAAAAAAAAAAAACCAGCCCCAGACAGAACCAGCTTTAATGTTTTTTCATGTAACAATGGCGATACGTACTTTCAACCTTATCAAACTGTGATTATTAAATGATATTTTGTGGGAGTTGCTCATTTACTGTTCGTATTATCGTGGCGTTTGTTAAGAGTTTAAATAGTCTTACACTTCCACGTGTTTTATCGCCATTACGATTATGTCAGGAACCTTATAAAGTTGATTGCTATAGGAGTAGTCTTTAAAGTTAGTAAATAGTACTCTGGAGTTATGTTTACATTTATTATCTATTAGCATAACTCAATTCAAGTCTATCCTTTTTTTCTCAGCAATAATAATAGAATGAAACTTGGCCGTAAACTGATGAGACAAGCCCATTACATTTTCAGTTCACCGAGTCAGTGCTCACCCTATTTATGCTTAATATGTGAGATAAAATTAAAAGGTTTACGGAAAGGCTGTTTGTAGGAGGGGACAGGATATTATTTGATAGGGAAATAGCGTGAAGCTTGTACTGACAACCACTTCCAAGTGCAGTCCCCTGCCTTGCCGGCATAAGATTTCACATCCCTTCCAAGAGATTTTCTATCTCTTTCACATTAATATCCCCTGGTGGGGAAAACGGTCCTGCTGTGAAACTCATTTCTGACCATATGCTGACCTGCCCAGATACTGTAAAGTGTAGTTTTTTCATTTGCTAAAGCCACTGCAGAGAGAGCTGCTCCCACCCCACCTCAGCCATGCAAACAAGAGGCATGAAGCAGTTGACCAAGACAGAGAAACCTAATTAAAAGTACTCGCTTTAGAAGACTGCGCAGAAGCTGTTCAGAGGCATGTCTTCCCTTCAGGTGTAGAGGGAGGGTAAAAATGGAGTTATGTTTTAGTCTTGCATAGGTGGTAGACTTATTTTGGTGAGATTTGTGGACAAAGAAGAAAGGAAATACTGTTTGGAGACACTTGAAAACAGAGGGAGAGACTGCAGTAATATAAACAGAAAAACTGCAAGGGGCTTAAAGAGGGCCTAGCTGAGGTGATGCAGCTGAAAATAAGCTTTTGGAGGTAATCCAAAATGGAAGAGTTTGTTTGGTTTTGATAGTAACTATTTTAAATATATGGGTTTGGAGGGTCTTCTGTTTTTAATCTGCTTAAAAATTGCCGGATGCTGTAGTGACTGTTGTGGATAGTTGGGGATTGGAGGCAACACATGGATAGGACCTCCTCTCTTGCTGTTCATGGATGCCTGTTCTGGGTGGGAAATGAGCATTTATGAGAAATGCAAAAAGCTTAATCAAAACCCCACTTTTATTTCACCTTGGAACAAGGCAGAAGCATTTCCATGAGAAACATTTTGGTGGAGATTAGGGCAGGGGTAATGAATAGCCAGGTGGTGAGAGCACGTATGTGGAACATGGGGAATGCTGCCCAGATCTTCTCACTCTCTGATTTAATGTGGGCCTTGAACATGTGGCTCCCCCATCCCAGGTGAAAGCCTTTCACATTAGGCTCTTGGCTCCTTTGGGCCCTTCCATGTGCTGTAACCTTACATTACTGTCTCTTCTGGGCACACAGACACAGTTGGACCACTGGGGTGTTTGCAGAAAAAGCAGCCCGTATTTGGGTTTTGTGTGGGTGGTTTTTTTTAAACTAAATGTCTGTAAATGAAAACAAAATAAATACTATCACAGTGCAGACTCATTTCATTAGCACTGTTCTGCTTTATACTGCGCAGAAATCTTTCTCCCAGATGATCCTAGGTAATTTGCACTGCAGCATCTGGGTGCATTAATTAGTCTTTATTTATTTATTTAGATTGCCAGCATCTTGCAGATTATGCAATAACTGAAGATTAGTTTGTGCCTGTGGTGATCTTGGAGAGTGTTTGGAAACAAAAGGCACTTCTCGATCAAAAATTAAAATTTTAGTGTAGAAAAGAATGGATATTGTATGTGACTCTGCCTGTTTTGGCATTCCAGCATGACAATCAAAGGATAGAAATCAACAGTTAGGGAAGTGAAGGCATTGAATGGAGCTCAACTTTAGTGTGCTCCTCAGTTTAAAAAATACAAACTCTTGAGTGAATTACTAAGCTATTTGTGAGTAGTAAAACGTTACTTGCTTGCTTCCACCCTGCCCTCCTCAGGCGTTTCTTGGGTTTTTCCTGTCAGAATCAGTAGTTATTTTGTTAGATGCTTTCAGGTTTTGATTTCTGCTGTCACTTTATGCAAGGTAGTGTTACATTTGGAGGAGGCAGCATTATGACAAACTGCATATGTTGACAGCTACCAGTCTTAAGAGAACTTTACAAAGTGCTTTAAGATAGCATCAAGCATATAAACAACATTTTTCTTTATTAGTTACTGGACAATAGTCCTGTAATTTTAATAGGAGTATGTAATAGATGTTAATTATTACTTGTGGCAATACCAGCCTTGAGGTAGGTAGTTTAAAACTGGAAACTGCAGGTTTGTGAAGGTTTGTTTTAATATTTGTTCGTTTAAATGATATTGTTGAGAGCATTTGCCATAGCTTTTGATTGCAGCTTGAACAGAATATTTACTTGCAGTGGTCCCCAGTGAAAGATTGTGGAGTGAGGAGATTTCTGAAATGTCTGGGGAAGCTGGGGTTGCTGCCACTGTTACTCACCTAGTGCTGGATAGAAAATTGTATTATGGAGCCAGCGGGCAAAGCAAGCTGGCTAGTGTATAGAATCATATATAGGGTTGGAAAGGACCTTAAGATTGTCAAGTTCTAACCCCCCTGCCATGGGCAGGGACACCTCCCACTAAATAAGGGAGAAGCCTGTCAAAGTCATCATTCTCAGGTGTCTGGTTCAGAGTAGCAAAGTGTTGTATACTAAGGAGGTGGTTTTGGTTTTGTTGGACTTTTCACTGCTGTAAAAATCTCCTGAACAGCTACTGACCTGCTTGTTTTCTAGTTGTAGCATCCCCTCATCCTTCCTTATTTGCTAGTTAAAAATCATAGGGTTCACTAATACCCCTCAATCTTGAGCTTTTTTATTACATGCTACTTGTGCAACATTTGTGACATTCATAAGCTCAAAGGAAATGTAAACTTCTCAAAAGTTTATGGTTTTTCTGTTCTCCGGCAGGGTCCTTGTCAGTTTTCACCCATCGTGTACCAGGAATTTATCCTGTTTTCTGTGTTGGGAATGGTACTTACCCGTCTCTCCCAGCCCCTTTACCCTGTCTTCTGCATGCGTCCTGCCCTTTTTCAAGCATAAATCTTCACTAGGCTGTATTAGTGTTGGGGCACAGAGTGCAAAATAATCTGAAGGTGCATGGAAAACTGACAAGGTGAGGATTTGGATCGTGGACATCAGTGCTGGCAGTTGCAAGGTACAATGGATGGAGGATAGATGACTTAACTCTGTTTTCTTTTTATCAGATGTCATGAGATCTTTGTGTGTGGTAAACCTGTTTTTTCTCAATGAAGTTATTGTCTGTTTAATATGCAAATGATGCAATGCAGAATATTGTTAATTCGTGCGTAGGCAAGAAAAAACCCTTTACTTTGTGGTAAGCTTTCCTTCATTGGGAATACATGTTCCTTTGTCCCTGTGTTTATTAATTTCTTAGCATAATTTCATGTCTTCAGTTTGAATGTTCACAACCCCAAATAGACACAATTCAGTTTAAATTTTCAGACAGATTCCTGCATCTGTTTTTAAGATGTCATAAGTGATTTCTCATACAGGAATACTGTTCCTGCCCCTTCCTATCTAGGACATGCCCAGAGGACAGTAAGTGATTAGATGCTGAGGCATTTGCTCTGTGCTGGGGTTTTTTTCCCCTCTCTCCTTTTTAATGTGAACATTTAAAGCTGTAAATAAAGTTTATACTATCTCATTCATCTCTTCTTCCACTGCACTTATTTTATGTTTATAATCTGTCATGTTAGTCTATAGAGAGAAGGTGGTGAGTGTCTGTCTTCACTTAGCAAGATTTGGTTTAGAATGTTAAATGTTTTATATGCAGCGATCTTCTCATTACATGGGATAATGAACAGTTTCAGAAGTACCGATGCTGTCTATCACTCGTGTTAGCTTTCTCTTCTCTCCCACTAAAATAGGGGAATATATCCCTAATGCTAGGCAACTTAATGAAAAATCTATTTTTGTTATGATCTGTAAGCATGAGTAAATCTGTGCATTGCCTAATGAGATAGGAGATGAACTGTCTTTCATTTTACAGAAGGAGAAATAAAAGCAAACTGAAGTGCTGGGGTTTGCAGGCCTGTTCAGATCAGATTTGCTGTATGGTACTTACTTGGTTAAGTTATTGTAAAGCATGAAGTACAAACAGCATCTTTGTTATGGTAAGATTATCCTTTCCGTAGTAGAGGTTAAGGGTTCAGTGAATAAAATAAACCATTTTCTGGCATAAAATAACAGAACTTCTTCAAATCCATTATTGTTTCTAGTTTGTAGCCCTTTAGGATTCCACTTTGAAGAGCATGTATATTGAGGAATGGCCAAGCAAAGAAGGGTATTCACAAAGGTTAACATTAGCCTGGGTTTACCAGGTACATGGTGGAGAGGAGGGCTCTTCCAGGGCATTACTAGGAGCACAATGTTAGGGTTTTGCTCTGAGTTTCATTGGGAAAGAGCTGTCATTCCTACCAGCTACAGTGTGGGAGTTCAGGATACCCAGCTGTCTGTGTAATTAAGAATGGGTATCTTAAAATCTTTAGTGTTCTGAATTAACCACTAAATTAAAGAGAAAGGAATGAGTCATGATATTAATATTTTTTTACGTGCAGAAAACCACACACATGCATAGGTGAAGATCAGGTTTGAGACCATAGAAGGAACCTGAAGATGGACAGGTCCATGGGACCTCATAAGATGCATCTACGGTCCTGAGGGAAGTGATGGCTGAAGTGGCTAAGCCACAGTCCATCATGTCCAGTGAAGTTTCCCCTTTTCCAGTCTAATGACTGTAAAAGTCTCATTTCCAGTCTAATGGACACAGCACTGTGTCCATTAGAGTGGCTTTCCAGTCTAATGACTGGAAATGGGGAATCATAACCGTCATTTTCAAAAGGGGAAAAAAGAAGACCAAGGGAACTACAGGCTAGTCAGTGTCACCTTGTTGCCTGGCAAGATCATGGAGCAGATCCTTCTGGAAAATATGCTAAGGCACATAGAAAATAAGGAGGTGATTGGTCATGGCCACCATGGCTTAACTAAATTTGAATTATGCCTGACAAATTTGGTGGCCTTCTCTGTGAGGGTTTCAGTTGTGGTGGAAAAGGGAAGAGCAACAGATGCCATCTACCAGGACTTGTGCAAAATGTTAGACGTTGTCCCGCGAGATATCCTTGTTTGGAGGGGCATGGATTTGTTGAGTGGACCACTTGGTGGATAAGGAATCAGTTGGATGGTTACGCTTAAACAGTTGTGGTCAAAGGCTTGACATCCAAACGGAGACCAGTGATAAGTGGTGTTCCTCAGCAGCTGGTACTGGGACCAGTGCTGTCTTTGTCAGTGACATGGCCATTGAGATTGAATGTGCCATCAGCAAGTCTGCCAGCACCACCAAGCTGTTGTGCAGTCAGCACACTGGGGGGAAGGAATGTGATCCACAGGAACCTTGACAGTCTTGAGGAGTGGGCCTGTGTGAACCTCAGGAAGTTCAGCAGTGCCAAGTGCAAGGTCCTGTGTGTGGGTCATAGCAACCCTAAGCACAGGTACAGACTGGACAGAGAGTGGATTGAGAGCAGCCCTGAGCAGATGGACTCAGGGGTGTTGGTTGACGTAAAGCTCATCATGACCAGGCAACATGCACTTGCAGCTCAGAAAGGCAACTGCACACCAGGCTGCATCAAAAAAATCGTGAGGAGCAGGCTGAGGGAGGGGATTCTCCCCCTCTGCTCCTCTCTGGTGAGACCTCACCTGCAGTGCTGTGTCCAGCTCTGGGGGCCCTCAACATAAGGATGTGGATCTGTTGGAGCAAGTCCAGAGGAGGGCTATGAATTTGTTCAGAGGGCTGGAGCACGTCTCCAATGAAGACAGGCTGAAAGAGCTGGGCTTGTTCAGCCTTGAGAAGAGAATGAGGTGTGGAGATCTTAGAGTGGCTTTGAGTACCTAAAATTGCCTATAAGAAGTTTGGAGAGGGGCTTTTTACAAGGACATGTAGTGACAGGGCAAAAGGGGATGGCTTTAAGCTAGAGGAGGGTAGATTTAGATTAGATATTAGGAAGAAGTTCTTTACTGTGAGGGTGGTGAGGCACTGGCACAGGCTGCCCAGAGAGGCTGCCCCATCCCTGGCAGTGTTCAAGGCCAAGTTGTATGGGGCTTTGAGCACCCTGGTCTAGTAGAAGGTGTCCCTGTTTGTGGCAGGGGTGTTGGAAATGGATGATCTTTTAGGTCCCTTCCCACCCAAACCATCCTATATATTATTCTATTATTATTTTATTCTGTTGATTCTATGATGTAAAAATATATACTACAGTATATATATATATGTATTTGTAAACCCCATATGTTTTGTCTGATGTTAGTATAACACCTCTTTCTTTTTTCCCTTCCTCTGTTCCCCGGTCTCCTCTTAGAAGAACAATTCTGCCACTTCCTAGTCTCAGCAACTGGCCAGAACTAGACAACTACTGTTAGCCTTCCAGAACATTTGTGGTATTTCCTGACTGGAAAATGGTAAAATGGTTTAAGGAAGAGTTAGTAAGCAGCTACCTTTAGTCAGTTAGTGTTCCTTTTTGCTTTGAGAAAAAATGTATTTGATGCTCATTTAGGACAAAAAGTATCTGTGGAAGCCTCTGCAGGATGTAAGGACCAGAACTGTGAGACATAGTTGGTTTTAGTTTTAGAATCTTTTTTTCTATTGAACTAACAACGTAGTGGGAACATTTTGTCCCCAATATTTTCAACAGAAAACTAGTTACAGTAGACTTATTCTAATATTAAGAAATCTTATCTAAGAAGTGCTTTGAAAATAAAACCAAATTGCAGACAAAAAAGTGCCTTGAGCTTTTTTGTAAAGCTGACAAGTTTTAATATTCCAAATATCTGGTGAATGTGATCTTTTTTCATAATCAGGCTTCAAGTATGGTTTAATATTGAATTCAAAGCCATTCACTAAATGCCACTTACATTTAAGCTCTTAAAAATCCCCAACAGAAAGATGTGAAAAACAATCCAAACATTTTTTTTAAAATGGAGATAAGAAAAAATAAACTCTGCTGCACCTCAGTTTAATAACCAATGTTGCTCAGTCACTACCAAAGGCTTAAGAAACAGTGTTTAGAAGCGATTGTTCAGAAATAAGTGTTTCTCAAAGATTATGAAGGCTTATACGGACGATTTTGTTCATTTGCTGAGTGTTTGAGAGTAGAAA
This sequence comes from Psilopsiagon aymara, assembly GCA_024733675.1. Lineage (NCBI taxonomy): Eukaryota > Metazoa > Chordata > Aves > Psittaciformes > Psittacidae > Psilopsiagon > Psilopsiagon aymara. The sequence goes on along the minus strand of JANRGW010002042.1, from coordinate 13,119 downwards.
TGTCCAATCTGACACTTTCCAGAAATGTTTGCTTAAAAACCAGAAACATTCCTGTGGAAAAATAGAATTTCATTAATTGATTTCCTGTCTTAGCAATGCAATAAAGCAATATTAATATGTACTTTCAATAGAGACATGAACAGTTTGTGAAATCCGAAATACCAAGTTTCTGAAACAGTCTGGTTTTAGCTTAAAATGTAGTGCTGTGAGCACTGCTTAATATGCTAATACCTTTGCGCTCTGCTTCTGTTGTTTGTGCTTCTCATGAGATACACGTCATTCAAATGCTTTCCTGTCTGTTTTTTTATTAATTGTAAAGTAGGCATTGAAGAGTTTTGAGTAGAAATCTTATGTATTTTTCAATTAAATGGGCAGCACAAGAACAAGTTAGTATTATGGTTCCTGGAAAAGCAGAAGAATATATTCTATCTTTGACTCATTGAGGAGGAAATACAAGAATATTATCACAGCCAGTGACCTTCAGCACTGGAATAGAATAGAATTTGCAACCTTCTTTGGGTTGTGTCTGAATTACTACAAAGTAAATGTGATCAGTTTTAGCACAGAAGAAAAAGGCTTAGAAGGCCCTTTGCACCCCTTGTGCTTGGTGTACAGCAATGATTAATACTTGTCTTCCATGTCATCTTTTAAGGGGATGGTGGTTCCTCATAATGGAGCTTCGCCAGCAGGATAAACAAAGTATGCTGTTGGTGTAAGAAGCAGTGTGATGGGTATAACGTTTGCTCCTTAGACCAAATTTGCCTCTTGCTATGTGCGCTTCTGCTGTAATACCAACACAATTCAGAGGGGAAGCAGAGGAAGGAAGGCAGTTATTTTAATTAGTGGATCTAGACTATCCTCAAAGGTTCTGATACTTCGATCTAATTCAGTCTTCTGATTTTCTGTTGATTCTTTCAAATTCTTCAGACTTACTCAGACAAAAGCCTCTTTCTTCACAATTGTCAAATTTCATTGAATTTCAAGTCTTGGTGATAGAGCTTAATTGTCAGCAAAATAAGTCTTGGTTTCTGTAAATTGTTTGATCCTCAATTGGTTTAGAAGTGACAATATACTTTTCTTTTACAGGGTTTAGATATTGTTTCTATGTGGCATATGGAGCAAAGTTGGACCAACTAAAGAAATTATTTCAATTGTTTTCTGTCAGGAGGGCTTAGACAAAGAGCTGTCTCACATCCTTTAAAGTTCAAGCATCTGCCACTAGGGGCAAAAATTATTTTCCTGTAGGCATTCATCTTCTATTGTAGATTTACTGTGCTGCTTCACTTGGTTGATAATCTAATTTAAACCTCAGCGATGAGTCATACCTCCTCAATGGGATTCACAGCTAGTTTAAATTCTCTGATGCTGGAAGCTTTCATTTCTTCCAGGATCTCTTTTTTGAACTTAATGGTCCTTTGGGTGTCTGAATGCACCACGGAGGAACGAATGTGACCCAGTCGAGTGGTGACACTTCAGTGGTGTTGTTTTACGACAGTACCTCAAGGGATTTTTCAATATTTGTTTGGGTTGTAGTTCAGGTAATTTGGGATATTTTGACTTAGTTTAGGTTCTGATTGTACCAAGTGGTGCCTTTGGGGAGATTTCTGCAGATATGAGGGTGGTACCCCACTGAAGTAAGGAACCTTCTGGAAGGTGGAATGGACCTCACCATAATGGATCATGTGCTGTACTAGAGACTTGTGTAAGACCAGCACCTTCTATACCAACTGTGATATCACAGTTTTCCAGAAAAACACATTTCAGTCTCCTTTCTTTGGAAAAAACAACCAACCCGCCAACCCCCTAGTTGTCCAGAAGGCTCTACAAGATGTGAGAATGATCCAAACGCTTCAGCTTTTCATGACCTCTTCCTGAAAGCATGAACACTGCATAGCTGACCACTAAGAACTTCAGGGATTGAACGTTCATATTTGGAATGTGAATTGCTGATTAAGGACTTGCATGCCAGAGTCAGTCAAGGACAAAACAGACATGCAGAAAGTTAAGATGCATTGGAAATACCATTCAGCTGTGATGAAAAGTTTATTGGATGCTTTTCATGTGCTTTTGAAAGTTAAGCTACATTTTAAAAACCATCAGAGCCAACGTTTGTTCTTTAAGTATTATATCTACAGTGCGAAGTTGTCACTAATTAATACTCAGTAATATTAATAATGGTAGGGCTATTGACACACTTTTGCCTTCTGTGTTTTTTTTTTTTTCTTGAAGTTATACTTTTCGCTTTGTGTGTTTTAACAGGGTATCCACAAATGAATCCAGAATCAAGTCCTGTGCTCATGCTTTTTTGTGAAGAGGGAAGGAAAACCACAATTTTCCCTCATTTAATTTCATTATTATATGTGTATTTTTCCATTTTAATCCTGAATGCTGTCTTATCAGAGATTTGATTAATGCCTTTTTTCATTCAGGATAATGGCAAAGCAGTTGTTTTGAAACAGCCTTTCCCAGAATGTCTGGAGCCAGATTATGATAAGTGATTATTTGCAAAATTTGTAGTGTTTATTCCAAAATTATAAATTGTGCTTTAGATCCATAGGAGGATTTTATAGATACTGTATATTGGATACAAATACTTGAAAAGCATGTATTTTTGTTATAGACTTTGCACTGCTCTTCTAGTTGTCCATTTCCTTGCAGTCCTGGAACTTCCTTTATTCTAATGTGCCTGATGTAGTTTTAGCAGAGAGGCTGCTGATTTAAAAAAACCACCAAAACAACAACAAAAAAATTTGTGTTGAAAATGGATGTCAGAGAAAAATGAATGCGCAAATAGGTGAACTGTTAAGACCTGCAGTTCTGTAGTTACAGGAGTGAAATATGCTGCTGTAAGAGTAGTTTAAAGCAATGAGTAACTGAAATCTTCTGAATTGTTCTCTAAAGGCATGTCTCAATATATAGTGAGACTTGCCTCATCTGTCTTAAGTATAATCTTGTGAACAACTTGCGAAGAATTTACACTTGCATCAAACACTGCTGTGCAGTATGTGCTGGGTGCACTTTGCAGTCTCCCTCCAGGCGATAGTGGCCTTTTGATTTCCTCAGTTCTAATTTGGGAAATATTTCAGAACATGATCTCTCATTTGCTGTAAGGATTTCCCATGGTTTTCAATGTAAAGCACTCTTCCTGTGGCCTGTATGGCTCATGTGTAGTTATTGTCGTTCCACAATCTGGCTCTTTTTGTCTGTCTGGTTTCCAAAACATTAATTCAGACACTCTTATAGTTGAAGTGTGGCAAGTGTTGCAGCCACCCTTTATTCACCTTCTGTTTTCACTTGCTTTATCCAAAACTCTTCTAAGCTTCCCAGCCTATGCCTTGCTATGTCAGGCTTCGTGGCTCGGTTGTGTGTGCAGTGACGTTCTCTCTTTTTCAGGTGTGTTTATTTGTATCCAGAACTTATGCTGTTCTGTGGTGAAAGGGAATGGAAGAAGTAATGTTGAAGGAAGAGGGAGGAGAGGAAATGGGGAACGGATATGCAGTGAATGAATCGCAGGGTGAAGGAGAGGGCACGTGCAAGCAGCTGGTTTGCACGGGGCAGAAATTCAAGTCAATATGTACAAAGCTCTCTCGATATCCAAACATCCCAAGTTTGGCAACTTCTGCAACTGTTCCTACAAGCTAGCCTTTTGACAGTTCTGTCTTGCAGCTCCTCCCATGGGCCAGATGGAGAAGAGGCTTTTTCTTATCTTGAGACCCCAGTATACTTTGAGGTACTCTACCAGGGAGTGTTGGAAGGAGTGTGGCTTCATTTGAGCATTAGCCTTTATCCCATGCACAGCTTTTACTGTTTCTGCGCCTGGTAACTGGAGCTGTTGGCACACTCCTGTGTTTTTTCTTCCCTCCATCATAATTTTGCCACCTTATCTTTCATGCTTACATCTTTGTAACTTCCTGCTCTCTGTTCAGTAAAGTTCATCCACAAGCTGGCTCTTCCTCATCTTAAAATCATCTCCCAAGATACACCAGTATCATTGTAACCACAGTGTAACTGTATGCTGTCAGTAGTTAAACGTATGGGTGGAGAAACTCATTAATTCTGTGACCTCTTTGTTTTCCTGTACTTAAAAAAAAAAAAAAGGCAAAAAGGCACACATCTTGTCCTGCAACTTTCTGTTCCAGCTTACTGCTACGTCTTCCCTTTGCTCATTGTTCCTTTTATAGTCAGTTGTGCTGGTTTCTCTTAACTAACACAGCAAACACTTCAGGGCAGAGCATGCTGCTGGCTACGTGATGGTACAGCGTGCATCCTAGTGAGGCTCTGCCTCGCACTTCAGATATGTTAGCCCTCTTTGGGGTGTTTCTGTCATGAAAATAACAAATGGTGGTGTTCTCAGGAGTCCCTGGTTGTGGGCAGCACTTTTCTATTTTTGCCAGTTTATTTAGGAGTTCATAGTGCTGGTCAGCTGTAAATCAGAGCTTCACAGTGTTGTCTGTCTGTGAATTGAACAAAGGCAAAATAGATTGTAAATTGTATTCACTTTTGCTTGAATGACCGTTCAGTGAAGCCATTTTTTCCTACTGGCTCTGTGTGATTGTCTTTTTTTCTGGTTACAGAAAAGCGAAATGTTGCTGTTAACAGACTTATATTTATCATTCCAAGCTTCTTTCTTATTATTTAAAAGCCATGAAAAATAGGAAGTTATAGGGCTGTGTTAGATTTTTCTTTCATTTTAAGCAGTGTTTATGTACTATGTTTTTAAAATAATTTGACATACAGCATTCAGCTGTCAAGAAATCTAGGGGAATGAAATTAAGGTTTATCTCTGCATGAACATTAAAGGTTCTTCAGTTTCCATTTATACACTATAAGAGCTTTAGTATGATCAGCAGCTACTTACTCCTCATTTGCAGCTACTTACTTCTAGTATGTTTTTCCTTTTTTGTTTTTGAGTTGAAGCTTTCTAATAGTTGCCCAGTAGAGGGGGTACAATAAAGTCAGATGCTGTGCAATACGACTTTTAAAAATATTCAGCATTTATTAATTTCAGTATTAAAATATCTTTCTTTTAATGTACTGAATATAACACACAGTAAAGAAGAGGTCATATTTTGGGTTTTTTCTCATTTAAATGCATATTATACTCCACATTTCTACTTCAGTGTTGATAATTATAATTTCAATTATAGGAAAGTTTACATTATAGTAGTATTTTTTTCCCCAGAAGCTGATGGCCCAAAAAAACGCATTGTCAGACTATATCTGGATTCTTTTGGACAGCTCTTCTTGCTAGAAGATAATGCTTGGGATGTGGTTGCCTTCATCTTTTCTGAGACAAAGGACTGTTAGTTGTTTGTCAGGCAAGATTTGCAAGTAGAATTTGGTGCCGTTCACAAAAGCGAAGAGGAGGTGAAGTCATTCCCCCTGATGCCCTACAGCCCGCTCTGCAGAGAAGGATCCATTCCAGGCCTTAAGTGAGGCAAAAAAAATTGCAACAAGAAAAAGGGGGGTGGGGGGTGTTGAATCCAGCTATCCAGCTGTAGTTCCTCCCATGCTGGTTGCCGTAGCCTTCAGGCACACGCTCATTTGCCTTCTTCTGGTGCCATACTTACTGATTCATCCAAAGGGCAAGCAGCAGAGACTGAAAGAGGCCTACTGCAGAACTGCCTCTAGTAGAGCAATTAACACTCTCCTTGGAGAGGTGTGCAACCCGCATTCAGTGCAGGATCAGTGACTGGTAAAAATAACACATTGCCTTGTGTCTCTGCCCAGCCTTCACCTCTCATGCAACTGTCCTGGCCCATGGGCTTGTCCTAACCTTTGTAAACAATACAGCAGGTTTGCCGATACCTTTTTCCTTTGTGGTTTTGTGAATGGTAGCTAAGTTGTGAATCCAGTAGTTTCCAAATTTTCTGTGTAGTTTAAAATGTCCTAAATTGAAACCATTTTTGTAATTTCATGGAGAATGTGTCTGTTTTCACAAACAGCAGATTTTCCAGGAAAATGCTTTGATTATTTTCACAACAAGCTATGAGATGCAGTTCTAATTTTCTGATATTTATATTAGAATTTCTCTTGAGTTCAGTAGTAATGGCATTTCATAGGAGACAGGAAAAGTCCCCTCTGAAAATTATCCAGTGTCATCCACTGGAAATTCTGGATAGCTAAAACTGTGTTGGTGCAGCAGTTTTTTTTTTTTTTATAGTATGAGTAGTTAAAAAGGAAAAAGTATTCCAGGAATCATTCTATAAGTACATAATGAACTTCAGAGAGAATCTCTCCTTGCCAAACAGTTCATATTTTCCAGAAGAGGAGAGAAAGAAAAAGAAACTGAAGCTAAAGAAAGACGAGTGATTGAGCGAAAGGAGCATGCCAAGCAGGAGACAGGGGTTTACAAAGTCAGATGAAGACATGAAATGCCTCTGTTGCTTCAGCTGCCCAGAGGCTTTATCCTCAGAATGGATGGGCTTAGGTTGAGGCTGGAAGTCTTGGTTTGGCTTTCATAGCAACAGTCTGTATAGAGTTCCTTTCCAGGGTTTCAGAAAAGGAAGAAAATGGATGGACTATGCCGGAATCATGCTCTTCAGTGTGTAGGAGGAGATCTGAATATATGTGATCAGTAAAATGATGGGTAATAGTTGTTTTCTGAATGATAACTGCTTCAATCAGATAGCAGTTTCAACTGAAGAGCTTAGGAGGCAAAGCTTCATATTCAGTAATGTTCTATTTATTTTCATCTTAGACTGGAGTGATGATTGAGTCTTTCTAAGTTCAGAAATACAGAAGGTAAGAAAAATGTTAGAAGAAAATTACGATTATTTTTCAGTGAATTATTTGGAGAATTATCTTTAGAAGATGGACTGGTAAAAAAGTGAACAAGTATGAGTGGATTTGCAAGAGCTATGTGATATTGTACACAAACACACACACACACACACACCCCTGTATTTTCTGAAATACAGTATTTAAAGGCTATTCTGTATCTACTCTTGATAATGTAAATAGCACAGGAAAACTCCTTTCGCTGTTGGAAAAACCTTACAAGAAAGGTGACATATATATATATTTCTATTTTTGTTCTAATCCTTGTATTGATGTAAAATTATATATACCCCCAAACCTGAAAGTAGCTCTAAAAGCTGTTTTTCTCCTCTCATGTAATAATTCCAACAGCAGAATACTCTTCAGATAATTCAGCCCATCCTGATGTGTAGTGTTCATTTTAATTCATTGTAAGCACCCCCTCCAGCAAAACAACACTTGGGACATATTTCCAATCCAAATCGGATTTATAGCAGACAGGAGAACTAGGCTGCACAAATACTCTTTCAGAAGTGGGCATGTTTGTGGTTAAATAGTTTAGGAAAGAATGAAATTCATAATCTTGCTACTGTAAAGCCAATATGAGATTGGATTTCTTACTTACTATTCCATGTTTCTGTTATAGTGATGATATGTATTGTGGTAAGGAGTTGAAGTAGGTAACTTTACTTCTGGAACAGAAAAAGAAGGTGGTGTAAATCAACAGAAAATCTGTACATAGTGTATAATTTGACATCTTTCTAAAGACCAATTGATAAGAAATTGCAAGTGGTTGCTATTTTTTATTTATTTTTTTCCGCTTCAGGAGGGGTAAGAGGGCCAGTGTGAGCTCTCATGTGCTTCCTCCTTTGTATAAATACTTACTTTCTTTGTGCCTTAAAATCTCTTACTGCTTATGTTGTAGTATGCAGCAGAAATGAAGTTGTGCTTTATTTCAGCAGTACATTACAGTTGGTGGCTTGGTTTTAGTTTTTTATTTGTTTCAGTATATGTTTAAGTATTCATTAAGCTCAGGATAACTTGAAATAGCTCCAGAGAATGAAAATGAATTTAAAAAGCAGCAGAAAGGATAACCAGTGGTTAACTTCTGGAATTATTAAAACTTTGTTCTGGCCTCTTCATTACAGAATTAGTTATTAAAGGTTTAATATTACTCCAGGGATTGGGGAAGGGGGCAGGTGTGTGTTTTCATTGTCATTCTAATTATAAAGCAGAGAGGTAGCTTTGTACTCAGGTTATGGAACAGAAAGTTGTTTTATAGCCAGAAGTTTCTTCTTCTGAATGATACCAATTACTTACATACACAGTTAGTTACAAAAGAAAAAAAACTGTGGATGTTAGTCATTGGGTTAGGTGGTAACATTGCAGAGACCAGGAATTTGAAAGTTGCGAATGAGTGTATTCTCTCAGATCTGTCATGCTTTTGTGGAAGAGATCTTTTTGTTAGCAAGTAGAATACAGGGCTAAAGTTAAATTCTCTTTACAAATTCTGTTATAGCTGAAATTGTAGCCAAGTCGGTTACTTGGTAATGATACATAATATGAAAAGCATTTGGAGTGCAGAAGGTATTTCAAGATTTCTTATGAAAGGAGTGAGAGAAAGAAGGAAGGTTGTACTTCCCTTTTTTTTTTTTCTTTCCTCCCAATCAAGATGTTTTTCTTTGTGTGCTTTAATTTTTACCAAAGGCTTTATATATCCTTTCTATATTGTATCATCAGTGAGGAGATGAACTTTGGTTGGTGATAACTGGTGTTACACATACACCATTTTGAGCACACCCAGGGAAAAAAAAGACTGATCAACTGTACCACATAATTCAGCAAAGAGCGAAGTCAGCTTGCATGGAGCATTGTCCTGTTTTGATTTTCTACAAGCGGGGTAATTCTAATCATTAAAGTAGGTGTCATGAAAATATGTGTTTCCAGTGGGCTGTAAAGTTAGGATCAATGTATTCATGCTAGTAACATAGACAGTAGACAGTTTACTAACATCAGTAGTAAAAACAGAAATTAATTTCCAGAGAAGCCTTTTTTCAGTTCTTATCTTTGTCAGAGTTATCCTTCTTTCTTTAAATCCTACACTTAAAAATAAGATCAGACACAGTGTTCACATTTTCTTCTCATTCCCTAACTGTTTTCCTGTTTGACAGCATTCGCGTAAAAAGTCCTTTTCAAGTAGTAAATTAATTTGGATAGAAGGCATCCCACCTGAATTCATTACATGCTGGCAGTTTAGATAAATGGATATTATGATCTCAGCATATTTTTGCCCAGCACCACTGTGCCCATTTGCAAATGTCTAAGGAAGTGATAATATTCCTGTCAGTTTCAGACGGCTAAAGAAAAAAAAAAACAGGGTAGATTTTCTTATTTATATTTATAGGATGCCTGTGGGGAAGACAGTAATGCTGTATATGGCAGTTTGTGTGGACTTGTGGTGCTAAACATATATTAAAAAAAGATAACAGACCTATTGACGTTTCTTTGTAGAAATATGGAAGAAAAGCCAGAATAGATCAGTAATTGACAGCTATGCAGGAGATGCATTTTCAGATTTCTTTCTGAATAAATATTTCTCAAACTTACAATTCCTTTCAAAGTCAGTAATCCATCTTTAATTATTTTGTTGATTTCATAGTTGTATTTTACAAGGTTGATGTAATGTCTGCTTCCTGCCAACATTTGATATGGACAATCCACTTTGTTGCTGCTTTGATGAAATAGAAGGCTGCTTGTAGTTGCAGCACTTTTTCCTTTTTTACTATTTTTTTTCAGCATATGTATGTGAACTGTGCATGGCTGAAGACTTATCAGTCACTGAATGCCATGGCTTCACAGCACGATGTGTTGGGAGCTGTCAATTTATACCATTAAGAGAATGAGAAACATATTTAGTGTAGTTAAATTGATGGCCATGTAAACATTCCCAATTCTATGCGGCTATTTCTTTTATTTCTACCTTTGAGTATGCTTTTATTACCACGTGCATGCTTCTGAGCGTTATTTTACTACTGTGTCTGCATTTAAAATGTCTTTGGTATAATAAACTGTAATTCAGACTGCTAAAGTACATGCCTCATCCCTGGAAGTGTTTTAGGCCAGCCTGGATGGGGCTTTGGGCAGCCATGCAGGGGGGTTAGAACTATGTGATCTTTAAGGTCCCTTCCAACCCAACTATTCTATGGTTTTATTCTGTTCTGTGATTTCTCTCTTTCAGGTAAGTTAACACCTCTGCATATATGCAAAGTAAGGTCTGTTGTAGCACATCTCCCTAGGATGGGGCGCAGTGGTGGCACCATGCTGCTGTGGCCACCTTGGTGCTGGTGCTGTGCCTCCATCGTGCAGATCATACCTTGGTGCATGGTGTCGGCAGTGTGGTGCCCTGGGAGCCTTTCCTCCTTGCCAAGTAAAGTAGGTGGCCATGAGGTGTGTGCTTTCGACTAACTTCACATGAAACCCTCTAAATTAGGAGAGCATCATGTGGCACAACTGCCTTCAAGCAAGTCTGCAATCCCAGTTGGGGTTGCTTACATGTATGACTGACTACCTTCTTAAATTGATTCCTAGGAGTACAAGTAGCTTTCAGATGGGATTCTGTGAGTTTGCAGCAAGTGGTGGGAGATCACAGAATTGTTAGGGCTGGAAGGAACCCCCCTGCCAAGGCAGGGCCACCTCGAACAGGTTATACAGGAACACGTCCAGATGGGTTTTGAATGTCTCCAGAGAGGGAGATTCCACAACCCTCCTGGGCAGCCTGCTCAGTGCTCTGCCACCCTTAACATAAGGTTGGGCTTCCTTATTTTGAGATGTAACTTCTTGTGTTCTAGTTTATGGCCATTGCTCCTCAATCTAACTCCTGAAAAGAGTCTGGCAACATCCTCCTGGCGCCCACCTTTGAGTGGCACATTAATGAGATAATAGTATTTAATTTGTTACCTTTTCTTCATGGACGCTGGGGAGTGTTCCAGGCTTCATAGCTGCAGAGTAGGTAAGGAGATTTGGAACACTTCCCCCCTCGTAAATGCAATGTACTTGTGAAAATTGATATTTAGGCTAATTGTCATGGAGGAGTTTAGGTTACTATGCAAAGCAATATTTAGTAATAACATTTGTGTATTAAACTAAAGTGTGATGCAATTAGAATCCTGTGTTGAGGATTAGCCTTATCTCAGGGGAGAAAAAGACTCCAGGAACATGCACCCATGCACACAGAAGTGGCAAAAGCTTTCTATCCCTGGAAGGTACTTCAATCAAACCATTTTTCTTTTCCGAAGAGCAGAATCAGAGAACTAGAGAAGTAGCAACAAAGTACTTCGGCAATGCATAATGAAGCAAGTGGGTACAAAGGCTTTGTAAGCTCTTTGCAAGGTATATAAAATCAATCTGCCACTCTGTTGTGTTACACAGAAGTATTTCAGAGAATGCACTGGCCAACGGAGTATACTAGAAATGCCAGATACATTTAGAAATAATATACCGCTGCTCTTAGGGTCTTTGGAATTTAGGTTGCACAACACTGAATGCTATGGGTGGCATTTGGCTGTTCCAGTGGAGAATCCTAGTTTCTTGTTTAAAAAAAACCCAAACCCAAACCTTTTCTTTTCTTTTCTGGTGTTTACATCCCAAGTGTTGATTCAGTTTGGATTATATTTCTTTCATCATGAAGTATGTATAAACATTTTAAATAGGTGTGGCACACTGTCAAGTGTTTTCATTATTTGGATGACAGGTTTGAACATCTATTCCAAAGTATCAGTAGGCACCTGCAGAAGCAAAGTGGGTATGTAGCACCTGAACACATTCTGATTCATGCAATTAAAGCAGTTTACAGAGTGGGGCAGAAAAGAATATCACATAGTGAAGTTTGATGTCTTTTTCATGGAGAACAAAAGAGGTCTGATTCTTTCACTTCAAGTTTAGCCTAACTATTGTGTAGTGGAGGAGGTTTAATGAATCATTGTTTAACTTTCATACTGCCAAGTATTTGACCATTAAATAGTCTGAAATGTGTACATAGCACTTTGGTGACAGACCCTTATTTAACTGTGATTAATTGGCATTGAATAGTTATTTAATTACTTCGGAAGAAATCTGACAACAGTGTGTGTTCTGATTAAGTTATTTGATGTAAAAACAAACACAGGACTGTTGAAGAGAGCACATTCCCTTTTGCTGCTTGCTACTGACGCTGCGCGCCACATGGAAGCCTGAGTGATTAAAAAGGCAGATACTATTCATGAGTTCGGATGCTGTTGTAACATCGGCATACTTAGTTCTTGGTTTCTTAAAAGACTTTTTTGTTAGTGCTTTCTTGAAATCTCCTTGCCTTACAAGTTTTAGTGTTCTCTTTTTTGCTTTTGAAGCCCAGAGTGAAATTTGCTGGGATAAGTAAGGGGTGCAAGTATTAAGTGGGCTTGAAGAGTTTTGTAAATTGAAAATACTAGACTAGATCTACAAATTGCTGTCTTTTGGCATATATCCATATCACCGAATGCTTACTTCAATAATTTGGGGGGATTGGAAGTACGAAGTACTGGTGGGAAAGTGGTGTTGATAGTCTGTCAGTTTCGGAGAGAAGGATGTTAGAAATTCTGGAGAGGAAAGTATGTTTTTTTTGGTGGTGGAATGAGTTGTGCAGGTGCAATGGTTTCTTTAATCTGAAGAACTATTCCCAAAAGTTAGGTTTGCAAATCCTGGTAGAAACTGTAGTCATAACTGTGTAAGCATTTTGAGTCCTGACGCAAGATGGCTACTTGAACTTTCCTATCTGGAATGTTTCCTCTTGCTTGCATGTTTAATAATGCACAAGCAAGCCACTGATTTTACTGTGCTTCTAGTACGTGGAAACAGTTGTTTCTTCATGCCTTGCGAAATCTACTTGTAGACATCCTTGCAAATGTAGCAATCACTCTGGATGCAATGTCACAATGACTATGGGGCATTTTGCAGGTATTTCCAAAGCGTTGCACTTCAACTTGAAGGTGCACACTCTGGTATATGGTGAGTGAACTTGCTTTATTAGGTTACCATAGCTTGCTTCTGCTTAGGACAGATGCTGAATAAAATGCTGGTTCAGTTATATGCATATGAACAGGATCTGAAATACATCTCTCTATACAGTCACTGGGGTAATATCGTTGAAAAGCAGTCATAACAAAAATAGGGCTAAGGCTTGTGGCTCTGTCACTTGCTTTAGCAGTAGAAAAGCATTAATGGTCACTGAATTAATGTTACAAGATGTGGACCTGTCGTGGTTTAAGCCATAAATCAGCACGCAGTTTGTTCACTCACTTCCCCCTTTTTCTTCCCTCTGCTCCTGGAGGGATGGGAAGGAGAATC
>JANRGW010002039.1:0-27866 GCA_024733675.1 Psilopsiagon aymara | reverse complement strand
AGGCCAGGTTGGACAGAGCCTTGGGTGACATGGTTTAGTGTGAGGTGTCCCTGCCCATGGCAGGGGGGGTTGGAACTAGATGATCTTAAGGTCCTTTCCAACCCCAATTATTCTATGATTCTATGTTTAAAGTGCCAGTTATTATGGGAATAGGCAGCAGTACTAAAGCAAATTCTTTGAATTATGGTACAGACTGTTATTATACTTTCTGTTTAGTGAGAAAGGTTTCTTTTAGTGGTAGTGGCCTTGTCATACTAATTCTTTTATTTTGGTTTCCGAGTTGTATAACTTTAGTATTCAGTGTATTCTAGAAAACAGTTTGAAATTTAGATCAAGTTGACTTAGTTTATAAATTTAAAATTTATTTATATTTAGAAGACATAATTTGCTTTATGCAGAGTTTTGTATTTAGGAATTGTTTTTACAAGACTGTCTTTGCTCCCTGGTGACTAAAGACCTTTTCTCCAAAGTAGCAGTAGCTTCCTGGCTAAAATTCCCCTGTGTTTTACTAGTCAGTGCTACTACTTTTACTACTTTCTACTGGTCTGTGATCACAGCTATACTTAGGTCATGGGAGAGCTGAAGGTTTGAGTTTACTAAATGTTTACCTTGGTGCTTTTTGTTTTTGTTTTTTTGCTTTAGCTGTAGCTTCCCCCTTCAAGGAAGGTGATGAGAGCTCAGTTGATATTTATGATGGCTTGGACAACAGTTTGACAGTTCCTGGTAGGTTGATTGTACCTTGCTGCTTGGCTTAGAGTGTTATAGACTTTCTGTGTTTCCTAGGCTGGTTTCAAGTAAAACAACAGTTAGCTTAAAGTTTACGTTTAACTAGTTTATGCTTCAGTAAGTTACATGTTTAAATTCAAGACATGTTGCAATCTGTATAAATACATATCCAACAAATCTGTTCGTTGAATGAGTATGAGATGGTTTTCATGTGATAATGGCTATTTTAAGAGCTTGGGCATCGTAAATTGGTGCAGAGAGACCTTAGTCTATCTGTGCCTTGATAGGGGAAATTTTTACCTTGAAAAAAGCAGCTCTATTTTCTGTTTTTTAAGTAGCTTCAGGTTCAGCACCAACTGTCACTGATCACTAACTCTCCCCTGAGACCTCCAGAAAATACTTTCCATGTGACACATTCCATTCAGTAGATCCTTTTACCTTGCTCTTAACTTTCTCAATAATTTCACATGCTAATGTAAATTAACTTCCTGGTTTAACTTCTTTGAAGGTAAGAAAGAAATGAACCCACCACATGTTATTTCTTAGGATCCTCAATGTACCGTTTAGTGAAATGCTGTTTCTAATATTTAAACAAGTGTTTCTCTATTGTCCGTACTACTGTAAGGCCATTGAATTTCCGTGGAAGTACTGTATTATATTCTGGTATAATACATAATATATCCTAGATGTGAAGCATCTATATATCTTTTACTCGCTTTCTGTTCTGCATTTGTTACAGCATGTAAAAGTATTCTCTAAGTCCCTGTTTCACGTGCTGAGATGCATTGTTTAGTAAATGTTATTCCTCTGCATTTTTTTACAGCACAGTTAAATTTTTTATATAGTCTAGTTCCGAGGGATCTTGGTTTTGAAATTTTTGAAGAGGGTTGGTTAAGGTTTTTGCTCTGTACAGATAAGACATTATTTGTATGTTATCTTGCATTGTTTTAATAATACTTTTTGCATTACGGTATTGTCCAGAGAGTTGAAGCATGGCTTTGATAGCTAACTTCATTTATTTATTTGCAGATTAATCTGTATTTCAGGGGTGTCATAAGTCGGGTCCTGTCAGTAAAGTGTATTTGGTGAACAGAGCACACAGGTTGATCTGAGGAAAAAGCACTATTATCTAAATAGTTGGGTTGTTTGGGTGTTGGGCTGATATTTGTTTGGTTTGTGGTTTGTTTTCTTGGTCTTTTTTTTGTTTGCTTTTTTCTTCTTTCACTTCTTTGGACTAAAGCTAGGGAGTTTACATTTGTAAGGGAATATAAAGCAACAGAGAACGTTTGCTCAGTGTAAGGAGTGTGGTATTCAACCCCATACCAACTCTACAGTAACTCCATTTGATTCTGATTAACTGATCCATGTTTGTCAATCTGTGTAGGTCATTGGCATCTGAGTATTCTTTTTCTCAATCATTTCTTTCAAATGCCAATGTTTACAAGATAAAATCTGCATAAAAGCTGAATAAACTGTAGGGTGCATATATCCTAGTTTTCTGCTGTCTATTGGCTTTGCATTGCAGAACCTCAAATAACTGCTAAAGTGTAGCCCTTCTTTCCTTGTAAATTAGGTAGATTTACTGTGAGCTAGCTCTCCTTCGACTTAAACCAACTTTTTAGTCATAAAATTCACTCATCTTTATTGGTAGGTGTCCTGCATATTTCTAATAGAAATATGTTTTCAGTTGGCTTTTAATTTTCATCATTACCTTTTGTATTGATATAAATTGGATCAAATGTTTCCAGTAGAACTACATAAATGTTGAAATTCAAGATATGTCTTCAGATAAGTTGTCTTGTGTCACTGAGGAAAACACATAACTTTTTTTCTTTATGTAATCAATTTTCTTTCTACAGACAATTCTGCTCCAAATTCTACCCCAGCTGGAAACAGCTTAAATTTATTTGATGAGATATTAATTGAAGAAGGGACTGCAAAGGAGGCATCCTACAACGAGGTATGTCTTAATGTGACAAAATAAATTCTGGTATTTTGGAGGTCTTTTGTTCCAAATTTTCTTGTGTAAGGTGCCAAAAATGTTGTCAGTATGCTTACTTTATTGGAAAAATTGTGAAACTGTTCTTAAATAAGTAAAGCCAAGAGTATACTAATAAACTGTTATGTCCACAAGTTTATCAGAATAAGTGAATCTCTTGCTCTGTGACATGTTCTGTTCTCATTTCACAGTGCTTGGCATATGGTTCGTGTATTGCCTGCCTTATGGAGAAATGTACTGTAGTTTCCTTCTAGTTAAATATCTGTTCAGACGTCTGATACAAAGTTAGTCTTGAAATTTCTCACAACAGATTTCACCAGACTAAAGCAGATAGGTCATGGATTAATCTTATCTGTTGTTAAATCTTATGCTTGAGACTGAAGACAACCAAGGACTAGATAACTGCTTCTAGTAAATCATCACAACACTTGCTCATTGCATCACCTCATCAGTTACTCTTAGCATCACCTATCCTAGTATATAAGACACTTCTCAACTAATTTGAGCTTTAGAGTGAAATGGACAGACATCCACAGATATAATGCTCTGTAGATTAAGCAGGAGCAAAACCTCCCAGAGTCTGTTAGTGATTAAATTGTCACCTTGAAAGTTTAAAGGTAGTTGACTATTAAGTATGACAGTAAGGAAGTTGTCAGTTCTTCTGTGAAAGTTTTCTTGCCATGTACAATGAAGGGCTCATGCCAAAGGTATTTAATTTAATTTTGTGATCACAGAAAGAGTATGTCCTTTGCAGTGTGTTTTTGCAGTCCAGGCTTGTCTGTAGTAACTTTTTGGGGTTTTTTTTCCTCATCTGTTTTGTATTATATAAAATCTGACCACCAAGTCCCTATTTGTAAGGCTCTTGGAACTCCTGCCCCTCATCAGTTGTCTTTAATTTCACAATAATATGGCTTCCTGTTACTCTCTAGTCTATTACTGTTGGGCAGGTGCACATTGGTTTCCTCTTATCTGAATGTTTGTGATGTTTTAGAGACTTGTATAATTAAGAATATATTGAAGCTGCTTCTTTTAATATTGTCTTTGATATGTTACTTTTGGAAAAACGAAAAAAGAAAAAAACCAAACAAATCACCAAACAGAAACCTTTGTAATATACATTACTGTGTTAACTAACTAAATCTAAGATGAGTAACTTTTGTGTGTAATTAAATCCACTTCTGTGATCTGAACTCTGCTTTCTTTGACAGTTGCTGGTAGAATACGGAAAATGTCAGCAGCAAATTAAAGAGCTGATGAAAAAATTTAAGGAAATACAGGCACAGGTACTGTAGTTCAAAGGGCAACGTTGTCAAGTTTTATGTAAAGCAAACTAAATATTTAGTTAGTTTCATATGCTTTCCAGAACTGATCTGTCATATGCATAGTTTGTGAAGCACCTCTCAAGGTAAAGAGCTTGTTCTGTCTGGGATAGTTGCTAAGGTAGTCTACTACCAAAAGCAGTAGGTAAATTCAGTTGTTTCACGATGTTGCATGAAGTAAAGTTTAGTACCTTAAAAGCTATTTTTTTATCCCCTTAATTAGCAAATAAGCATGTCAAATGAATAGTTATCAGAAAGGTATCCAGTTCTCTTGTTTGGTTGGTTGTTTTTTTGAAGTAGGTCTTTAACGCACTAGGGAGGGGGTTGCAAAGGTACCTGAGCAATTAGAAAGCAAAAAGCAGTTGACTTATTAGAACTTGAAGTGCATGTTTGTGTTGCTTTAAGCGTACTGCCCTTTTTATAAGGCTGAACTACTCTTCAGCTTGAGCTAGTATCCCTATGCTGTGCCGTATAGGTAGATTGTCACGGGCGATTGTGCAGCATGATCTACTGTATATTGCGGATAAGTCCCAAAGGTTCTGTGCTTCACAGTGGGAAGCAGCTTCTGCCCTGTGCCACTTCCATATTGTTTTCTGCAAAACTTGTCTGCCTTTCTGAACAGGCTTTGCTGAGGACAACTGTTAAGAGAAGGGGCAGTCTCTCTAGGATTGACATGTAGAGTCCGAGAATGTCATATCTGGAAATTTTAGAATGATAGAGCACCCAAAGCTGGTTTTGATACCTTGAAAGAAATAGTTACCCTCTTTCTCTGAAAGTGCTTGAAAGTTGCATCTTTTCATCTGACCCACTGACTGTAAAGGCAATAAAGTGAATAAAAGAATGACACAAAGGGGCAGATTGTAAATTCTTAGCTCTATGGTTACTTGGTTTATGGCATATTTCCATTTCAGTAAATTGCTTGCTTAAAACATCTTAAACAACTACTGGGACCACAAACAAAAGCATAAAATAAATTCTGACTTAATTCTAACTTCTTCGGAAAATTTTCTGTAAATTCTACTGTTATTTGGCATATGATGGGACTTTTTCTAATGGTTGACTTGCATTTATTTTCACTACATGTTTGGATACCCAATCTAATTTTGGGGTTTTGTTTTTGGTTGGTTTTTTTTAATCTCTCTCCCCTTCTCTCTTGCTCTCTTCTTTATATATATTTACAATAGAACGTCATTCTACAGAATGAAAATCAAGCTCTCAAAAAGAATATTTCAGCACTTATTAAAACAGCAAGAGTGGAAATTAACCGTAAGGATGAAGAAATCAATAATCTCCATCAAAGGTACAAATAGGCAGTGGAACTGAGAGAGTACTTTTTTTTTTTCTAACCATGTTTACACACTTGTAAGAAACTTCTGTGTGTATTTTAAGTAAAACTAATGAAGAGAAGGGTTCCTTAGTAAATAATTATTAGTACTGGTATAGTCAGAGGAAATAGGTAAGTATCTTCCTTGCTTGATGTGGTCTTCTGGTTTCTAATGCAAAAAAAAAGAGGAATCCAAAGAGTGACCATTGCGTGAATTCCTTTTTGTTTTGTTTAGTCACCCGTTCCTGGTGGGGCTATTTAATCATCTTCCATATTTCAAAGAATTATTCTTACACAGTTCAGCTTCAGAACTAGTCTGTTTTATGGTCTCAGGCATGAATCCCATGGAGCTTTTCAGACAGCAAATGAAATTAATTAAGAGACTATATAATGTTTTCATGGCAAGAGATGAAAGCCCTATCTCCAATAGTGGGCAAGCAGCTACAGAATTCTTGGTAATTTCTGCGCGCTACTAATCTTACTGCAGGGAGTTGAACATGTTTAAGTATGGGTGAGAGAGTAGCTGAGTGTAAGGTTTCTGAACAATTTGAAACTAGAGCAGGGGTCCAAGATTCAGGACCCCTAACTTATCACAAGGTCACCTGCTTGTCAGTTTTGTGACATCAGCCATATATTTGGTTTGCTTGTGTTTCAGTTTGACCGTATGATATACACCAATATACACAAGGTTCATTTAAAATTACTGTGCTAAAGTCTAAATGCACATTAACTAGGGGGGGTGTTTTGTTTTGTTTTCCAAAATACAACAAACTGACAGATATGATCTGATGAAGGTCAAGAGGTTTTAAGGTGTAATTCTTTCAGTTGACTGGCTTTGACACAAGTATTCATTTTCACACCTTCGAGTGTAGTATTCTGGGTTTTAAATTAAATTGAAAAATAATTTCTTGTTTTGAATACTCAACCTCACTAAAGAGTTTACAAACTGCATTTCAATGCCTTCTGATGGTGATGAAAATTTATGAGCAAGGTGTTTGATCTAGGTATTTTGGAGGCATCCATCATGAAAATCACGGGGAAAGTGGCGCTTAGAGGTCTTAGAAGCATGCCTTGTCTGTTGCATGGCTTATAATAGATAAGTTCATTTTAAACAAACTGTCGATCTGTAAAGACTGTTTTTGAGGGGAATTGTTAGTGCTTACCTCAAAAAAAAAAAACAGAACAAACCCCAAGCCAAACTAAAAATACCAAAGAACCCACATGGATACAATTACATTCTTCATGCATGTATTCATTTTTCATAACCAGCCATGGCAAAATCCTTTCAGTATAATTCAGATTTAAACAGAAGTTTAGGAAAGGGATTTGGATTGCAACAGCTGCAGCATTGTTTTAGTTCGACATTCACTTCACATTGCACTGTCACGTTTTTGGAGTAGAGCCAGTTGTATAAGCTGATCGTTACATATTTCAATGTACTTCAGCAGCCCATAGGAAGTGTTCAGTTTTATAAAGCAAGACCAACCCCATTTTGTATTTGAGATAAATACTGAATTATTATACACTTAAAGTGATTCCTTACAACTGGACCAAATCAGTATAAAATGTCAGTCCAAAATCAAATGTTTGCATGTAGCAGCCACTCCATCCTTGACTCTAAAAAGGAGGCATGCATATGGTGGTTTGCTGCTGTCATTTGTTGGTATTACTTTTACTTTTCTTTCCCTAGATTAGACACAATCATTCTTTTTTTAGATAGTGGAGAGTATTTAAGAAGGTTGTCATTGTCCTTAATCATGTCATTTTAATGAAGTGTTTTGTTAAATATGGCAGAAAATGTCTGGATTTTTTTGCTGGTGGTTTGTTTGGCTTTTTTCTAGTGAGAGAACTTTGAATTCTGTTAGTAATGAGTAAGATGGGCTACATATGCCCTTTGTTTTTTTGTTTTTGGTGAGGTCACATGATGTTCATCTCATAATGCAGACAATTGGAACACTAGCTCTGAAAAAGAAACACTCCGTATATACTGAGATACCCTCCTGAAGAACTCTGCAATGATGATACTCATACATGTTTACAGAGCTATGATGGATTACTGCAATTTACTGCTTGTTTTCTGTATCATGCAGCCAGTTCCAAGTATGGTGGCTTTTTTGCTCACTGGGTGGAGTAAGCACAGTTACATTATACTGATTTTTTGGTTGCCAGTTTACCAGCTAGTAAGCTATTGAATTGCTTGCTCTTCTCTTTTTTTTTTTTTCAATCTCTAGTGCTGTAAAGACCAACTTTTTTCCTAAGGCAAGGCTCTTTATGGCTGGACAATGAAATACTAAATTGGATTAGTGAAATTGTTAATTACAGCCAGTACAGTAATTTCCCACAGATCTTGCTTTTTCTTCAAATGAAATTCATTTGGAAAATATGTATAGAAATTACATTTTTTTTGCTGTGTGCTAATAGAAATTATTAAACTTATATTTTTATTCAACTTTTTTTTCACTTTGAAGATGGAAGAAAGCATAAAATAATTTTAGATGTATGTGTTCATTGCAATTTGGCTTTAGTTACATTTAAATGAATACAAAAGTAACATAACTTTTTTTTCTTTGTATAAACAGGCTATCAGAATTTCCCAATCATCGTGGTTTCACCAGGACATATCTTTCAGGATCAACTAGTGGGAGGTGCTCAGAGATGTGTAAAACTAAAGATTCCAAATTCAGATCTTCTGATTTAGGTGACAGTGTAAAGATGGAGCACAGAATGAAAAACGACTGTTCAAAAGATACACATCACAGTTATTCATTGCATAATACCGAAAATGGGAAGTCTAGCTCTGAAAAAAGAAATACTCCATATTTACTGAGATACCCTCCTGAGGAACTCTGCAATGATGAGACTCATATATGTCTCCCGAGCTATGACCATAGTTCTAACAAGGATAACAGAAAGGAAAAAAAAGAAATTAAAAGTAATGAGCAGTACAGCAGGGGAAATACCAACAAGTACAAAAGAGAAGTACATCAGAGCACCAGAAACAATGGTGACAGTGAAGATGGGAATTCGGATCCTCAGCAAAAGCCGAAAACCCTTTCAGAGAAGACTAGTAAAACTGAGTTGCAACAAAAAAGTCAGAGTGTGAAACTCAAATGCAGTCCAAGTGTAGAAAGAAGAGTAGAAAGGGGTGTTTCTTCCTGGGAGAAGCAAACTACTGATAAAGACAGGTTTCAAACAAGAGGTGAATTGTATGCTGATGAGAGATCACAGAATGTATTAAGAAAGGATATTAAAACACATGATAAAGATGAAAAAAATGCTGTCCAAAAAAGTAAACCAAATGAAAAGCTACAAGAGCAACCAAGGAGATCTGGTAGAGGAAGTAGCCCACACTCAAAGAACGAACATTCAAAGAATCTTCATGAATCACGTAAATGTCGCATGGAGGAGTCTAGAAAAGGAAAAGACAT
This sequence comes from Psilopsiagon aymara, assembly GCA_024733675.1. Taxonomy (NCBI): domain Eukaryota; kingdom Metazoa; phylum Chordata; class Aves; order Psittaciformes; family Psittacidae; genus Psilopsiagon; species Psilopsiagon aymara. The sequence goes on along the minus strand of JANRGW010002039.1, from coordinate 19,070 downwards.
TGACTGCAAGAGAGACAGGGGAACAAATGATCATACTTCTCGAGAAGGAAGGACTTCACCTTCTAATTCCAGCAGCAGAGAGCATAAATATGCACGCTTGAAGGAAAATAGTAGTAGGTATGAATGGGAAACAGCACATTCCAAAACAGAAAGACACAGAACTGAAGAAAAAAGGAAAAGAGAAAGAGAGGATGAAAATAGACATTTTAGAAATGAAAGAAAAGTTACAAAAGAGATAACTCACCAGTCTTTAAAAGAATCCAAGAAAGGTACGGATGTTACAAAAAGTGAGAGAAACAAGTCCTATAAGCCAGAAGAAACATCTAGAGTAGCAGATAGCTTAAAAGACCATAAGGTTCCCAAACCTAAAGATGAGCACACTGGGTCAAAAAGTAAAGAAAGTAAAGACTTAAAACTTAGCTTTATGGAAAAACTTAATTTAACTCTTTCTCCTGCTAAGAAACAATGTGTCTCTCCAACTGATGGAATTAAAACACCTTTCCAGAAGGCCACTCATGAGGGAAGTACAGAGCTCATGCTGCAGGCAGAGCTGTTAGATTCTGCCCACCCTGTTAACAGTGGTCCCACAGAGCAAAGTAATTCAACACTGCAAGTTCTGGACAGTGCAGCTCAAAGCAGTGTGGAGCCAGCAATGGCTGTTCCTGACAATTCTGAAAATGAAGCCTTAAAAGTAGCAGCAGCAGATCCAGCACAGTCTGAAGAATTGCCAGCAGTGGCAAGTAGTAAGCTGAGCTCAGAAACCCTGCCAGAAGAAGCGGTTCTGGTACAGCCCCAGACCTTTCCAGAAGCAGCAGAGGTGCTGATTCCTGATGAGATGCAGGCTGAAAACTTGGCAGAAGCAACAGAAGCTTGTGATCTGGTTCAATCAGAAGCCTTGGCAGCAGTAGTGACAATGACAGATCTGAATCACCCTGAATCTTTGCCCCAAGAGGTGGCTGGGAGCATGGCAGAGCCTGAAAACAGGTCTGTGACAGTGGGTGTGATGAAGAATGATAATGCACCACCAGCAGCAGAAGTTGCAAAACCTGAAGCTGCTAGTGAAAGTATGGGAACCCTTCCACAGTCAGCAGCAGAGAAGAAAGAAGAAGATAAACTATGTCTAGTTGCTGGCATAGAAAGCTCAGCAGACCAGTGTGGCTCTCAAAACCTTGTCTTGGATAACTCTGAAGCCAAAAGTTCTGGTGACCTAGAGTCCTGTGATGTCGCAGATGATACTGGCGAAACAAAAACAGACTCTTTAATGGAAGCAGTGAAGGACAGTGACCACTTGGCTGCAGAAAATGCTGAGTGTCCCGCTGATGAAAAAGGCATTTGCGAAATTGAGAAGAGTACATCCCAGTTATTTGGCAGAACTATGTTAACTAATAAGGATGAACCATTAGTTGACCAGAATGCTTGTGATCTGGAGCCAGACCTTGCTGAAATCAGTACTCCAGCATCTTCTGTTAGTGGAGAGATGTATCCTAGGACTAAGGAGAGAGAAACTAACTCCGTTCCTCTTGATGATGACAGCTCAATACTGAGCATCGATCTCAATCACTTGAGACATATTCCAAAGGCAATTAGCCCACTGAACAGTCCAATGCGCCCTTTGGCTAAAGCACTTAAGATGGAAAGTCCCTGCAAAGGTCTTGTGAAGAGTTATAACAAAGGTAGTATATATGTATATTCCAATTTCTTTGCTATATAAAGTCTTAGAAAGCCTGTTCATAGAAAGCAGAAATGACTTTTAACTGCTTTCTCAAAAATACAAATTGTTTTTTAAGCTGTGTCTTTGATCCTTTGTAATGGAACCATTGAACAGTGAAGATTGTAGCCAACTGACCATTAGTGCTTTAAAAGTTGGTGCTTTTCACTACTGACAGATTAGAGGTAGACATAAGTGTATATGTACTAACTTCTAAAAAAAATACATATAGGTTTCTTAATTGTGGTTCTGAATAGATCTCATTAGATTTTTCTCTGAAACTGTAGAGGCAAAAGTTACTTGGGATATATTCTTTCAAGTATTTATTTCTGAGAAAGCTGGAGAGAATATGTGAGAATTTCTAGGAATGTCAGCTAAGAGAAGCTCTTCTCTCTACATTCATTTCAGAGTAGTTTTTTGTAGGTATTCTATAATTGTGAGTCAGTGGCAAAAAAGGAACAAATGGAACATTAGGATTTATCATTAATGAAGTATGAGCCCACTTCTAAATAAGATGTCAGGGAGATGAAACAGCACTCACAAGAAGAGAAAAGAGATGACTCAAAGTTTAAATCTTTTACTTGTGTGAATTTAACTTCCTGTATTGTCCTGCTGCAGCTAATAAAAAGATTTCTTGGAAGTTAGATTTCCTACTAGAAAAGGAATGGTGGAGTGGCATTTAAATCCTTTTTATGTTTTGGAGTATAATCCTGATGTCTTTTTTCAAATCTTCGTGTGGTTTACTTTGGTATTCTGTCTTGTGCTTGAGACAGCTACTCTCTCAAATGTGAATTCCTTTAGCAGCTTATATTTCATTCCTGCAGTAGTTTCTATTCTTTGGAATATTTGAAGGAGCATGAGGACTTTGGAATCTGAGTAGGAGAGCATCAAATAAAAGTATCTTTTCAATTTTGTACTGTATCCCTGAGTTACTTGTTAGACTTCCTGTCCAGAACTTGCTGCTGGATTCCAAAGCAGTGATTTTTTTTTCAGCTCTGATATTTAAGCTCTGAAGTTAGATGTCTAGTTGTCTTTGTGATTTGACTAATGATATGCGTGTCAGATGTTCTGCATCTGTTAAATTGACAGGAGGCTATGGTTTCTCTTTGCCTTGAAATTCAGTACTTGCCATTTTACTGTTCTGCAGGACAGGAGTACATATATTAATACTATATTTTTGACCATGTTCATTTTATGCTTTAGTTTGTCAAAATATTTAAGTAATTAGTTTGAGAAAGTATTGATCTTTGTAAAACTGAAATGGAGGCGGTGATGAGTATGTTTTTTGCTCTTGTACAGTCTGTATAAACATTTTCAAGTGTTGCTTTAAAGTGTTAATCACAAGTTCATTGTTTATGGAGATCAATTTAGATATGATCTTTTATGAGATTAATGTTTGTTAGAGGTCATTAAGCAGTCCAATCTCTTTGTGATTGAACATAAGAGTGTTTTATTAATTAGAGTGCAGAGCAAGCCTAAAATTAACTGCAAATCTCATTAATCAGTACCCATGCACTTCAGTGGCATTTTCGTACAATGGAAATGAGCTTGGCTTTTCATCTTTTGTAACATGCTGCTTCATAGCCAACTGTAACTGCTTATTATTCTTAACAAAATAGCATTTGCTTTGAATTTTGAATAATGATTAAATACATATTTAATGATATCTGAGAAATATAAAACATTTAATAAACTTATTTATGAGGCAGAGTAAGCCACGTTACATTTGGCAGTACTTTAGCCTTTCCTTTCACTTAATTTCATTCCTGTCATTCAGGGACCTGAACTTTTGTTCCCCAAAATTTCTAAGTAAAAAGGTTTTTATGCCATTGTGCTCAGTTACAGTGCTGGCAATCTTAAATTCATCAAACCCTGAAGTTTGTCATGTGTGTAGTGCTGAGTACACTTTTTGTTTAGTTTGTCAGTTTATGGAAAGATTTGAAGAATCTTTCTATCAACCTGGAAGAGATAGTTGAATGCAGTGTTAGCAGGTCATATATTCTTCTCATCTTGGTTTTGTTGTGAAATTGTTAAAAGAAAAGCCACCTGTGGTATGTAAATGGTAGTCCGTAAGTTAAAATTCAGTTTGTGCAGTGTTCAGAAAACTTGTTAAAGTAAATGGGAGGAAGATCAAAACTGGTGGGAGCTGCTGGATTTTTCTGTCTTCAATGGTTGTATTTGTGAGAGAGATTGCATGTTTTTTGGTGAAATGTTGAGGTCTTATTTGCCCTTTGAAGCTCAGAAAAAATATTTAAACCAGCAGTTGCTGAAGCAAAGCACACAGACTTGTTATAGCTGAAACTTCGTGTATCTCCATTGGCAGTTTCAAACAGTTCTGAATGGTCACTTTACAGAGGAGACCAGGATTTTCTGAAAATACCTGTTCATAATTACATTCTTTGTGGTGATTAGGAAACTCTTTTCTTTTTATAGATTTAATTCCTGAAAGTGCGGTTGTTGTCTGTCCCTCAAAGAATTTGTCAAAGGAGGTAAACAAAGAAAATCAAAAGCCAGTTAGCATGTCTGATGAACACTGTGAGATGGAGTCCCAGCTGAGTATCTCTTCAGATGAAATAGAAGAAGGAGAAATCATAAGTAGTGACGAAGAGGAAGAAAAAGCTAAACCAGAAAGAGGCTCTGAAAATGCAAAAAAGTCAAGACCAAAAGCTTCTCCTGAGACACGGAATTTGACCAGCAGTCCACAAAATCAAAAGAGCAAAACTGTGCATTGCAATGAAGATAATGGAAAATTTGTTTCTGTGAAAGTAAGTACAAAGAAGAACAGAGAGAGGCATAAAAATCAGACTTTCAGAACTTCGAAGGATGTAAAGAAAAATAAAACTGTGAGCATTGCTTGTCTTGAAAAAATAGTACATGTTATTGTTGAACCTTCAAATATACAAGACATCATGCAGATGCTAAGAGCTATACGGAAACAGATGAGGAAAAGTTATATGAAGTTCAAGGTACAGTTCCCAGTTCAGCATTTTCACAGAATTATAGAATCCGGTATCATAAATTTTACGTCATTAATAAAATACTTGAACTTTTCTAAGATGTCTACATTAGGTGAGACATTAAAATTGAATATCTGTGATATTGTAGAGTCCAAACTGAAGCAAATTAAAAAGAATGCAATAGTGGACCGTCTTTTTGAACAGCAAGTATCAGATATGAAAAAACAGTTGTGGAAATTCGTAGATGAACAGCTTGATTACCTATTTGAAAAGATAAGGAGGATTATAATAAAACTATGTGATGTGAGACATGTGGGAAATGAGAGTGAGGAAAGGAAGTTTGAAAGAGTTGGAAAGCAAAAACACAAGATCAGTCATAAAAATGATATGCAAAGGTCTAGAAAAAAGTCTCTGAAAGTCCAATCGCAAAAGCCTGAAGAATATATCCTTTCAAAGCAAAATGTGGATTATCAACGAACTAAGTGTCACCATGAGAAAAATAAAACAGATGTGGCAAAACCTGCCTTTACAAAATGTCTCAACTCCATTGATAACACGAGGAATTCCCAAACCAAAGTGCACCTCTCTAAAGAGAATAATTTGCAATGCACTCTCACTCCATTGAAGGGTGTGAAATATGAAAAGGAAGGATTGCAGCTATCTAGAGATGCTAACAAGACTGATCTTAGTTATGAGCTTCTCACAGAACAGCAAGCGTCCAGTCTTACATTTAATCTTGTAAGTGATGCTCAAATGGGTGAAATTTTCAAAAGTTTATTGCAAGGTTCCGATCTCTTGGAAAAAAATGGTGGCAATATTGACAGGAATGAGTGGGAATTCAGGACTCCAGAAAAACAGTTTTTAGATGGTCATAAATGTAGAAGTAATGTTGCTGAACTGGTGCAAGAGATTGCTCCAAAGGAGGCTTGTGTGGAATCTCAACCAGTAGAGGATATTAAGTGGCCTGTTGTTTCACCTGTAAGAGCTCCCTCTTTAACTTCTAGGCTTCAGATGTCTGTTGATCCTGATGTACTAGATGAAAGCTGTATGTTTGAGGTTCCTACAAATGCAACTTCATGCAAAGAAGATGAATGTAATTTACAAAAGAATAAGTCATTTGTTTCTTCAATTCTCCTTGAAGATTTGGCTGTTTCCTTAACTATTCCATCACCTTTGAAATCTGATTCTCACCTCAGCTTCTTAAAACCTGAGAATAATTCTAGCTCAACTCCCGAGGGTGTTCTCAGCGCACATTACAGCGAAGATGCACTTCTGGAGGAGGAGGATGCCACTGAACAAGACATTCACTTGGCTTTAGAATCTGATAACTCAAGCAGTAAATCGAGTTGTTCATCATCATGGGCAAGTCGGCCTATTGCTCCTGGTTTTCAGTGTCGCCCCAGCCTACCAATGCAAGCAGTAATCATGGAGAAATCCAATGATCATTTTATTGTAAAGATCAGGCGTGCAGTGCCATCTATCTCACCGGCATCTGACCGGGTGATTTCAGTGAAGGAGATGCGGGCATCTTCAACCAAGATTGAAAAACAAGAAATAAGAAGTGGGGAAAAAGAAAGGGACAGTCAGAGTGCCACAGTAGCTGTTGTGCAAGAAAGTGTCAAACCAGATCTGGTTAAGATGGATCAGTTGCCTCATGTCAGCCCTGGACAAGAACAAAATCCTGCCTTACCTCAGGTTCTAAAGGAGTCTCATAGCAGTATTGGAAAGGAGGAAACCACTGAGATGCTGGGACCCTGTAGAACATCTTCAAATACAGAGAGCCGTAATACTGAAAGCACAAATGAAGGCTCTGAACAGTCTCAGGCAAACAAATTGACAGTATCTGAAAATGTAAATGAAATAGGTGTTAGATCTCAAGGTTCTTTTCCTTATTCCTGCAGTATAGAGTCATACATAAACTTAACAGATGATATGGTTAGTGAAACTTCATGTTGTGTGGTGGAATCCACTATAGATAACAGGACTCAGGAAACCTCTAGTGGAAACTTGGAAATTAGTGTTAGAAAGGAAGAACTGGAAGAGTGCTCTGACGCATTTATAGACTTAACAGGAGACCTTTCCAATGAGGCTGTAGCAGGTAAATGTAATCTTGAAACACAGTCCACTTCAAATACTGAGATAGGATGCCAGATAAGTAGAGATGATAAAACTAGTAAAAAAAGGAAAAAGGAGGCTGTCGGAGAGAGTTCCAACTCAAAAAGGCAACGAAAAGAAACTGAATCAGCAGGTGAAGGGAGCGATGCAAGTGATGTGAAGCCTGAAGACATAAATTTAGCACCTAAACAATGTTCCAGTCAGAAGAATGAATTGCAGCAGCACAAAGACTCTTCTCCTTTGGCTTCATCTGCGTCATCACCTAGTCTCTATGCCAAAAACATCATTAAAAAGAAGGGAGAAGTAGTAGTTTCCTGGACAAGGTAATTTATGATTTGATCTGTTTGATTGTTTTAGGTTTGTGGGGTTTTTTAAACTATGTGATAAACCAAAAAGTGGAAAGAAAAGGATATTTAGCTGATGGCTGAAGTTACTCAGTAGCTCTACATCCTTCTGTGGATAGTGGAGTGTGAGCTGCCTCTTAACCTGTGCAGGGTGGCTTTATGAGATTGTCTTCTCTCAGAGTACCACTGAAAGGTGCCAAAGTCTGTTTTGTCTTTTTTCTGTAACAGTTGTCCAGGGGAAAATGAATTTAAGAGATGAAAGACGATTTTGTGTAATCCTGTTAACAGCCTTTGCACAAGAACAATTTTTAGTCATTTCTTTGGTAGGTTAAATAAGGTTTGCCTTAAAGAAGGTGGCTTCCATATGTCATAACTAATTCCATCACTTACCCAGATCTCCCAAAACAGGATTACTTTTTGGTTTTGTTTTTAAAGCTTATATGCTAAGGTAACAAGACCTACTGTATTGCACTGCCTGTAGGGTTTGTTCCCCTACCCGTTTCCTTTTCAAGAAGACCAGCCAGGCATGGTAGGGGATGGAGGTCTTTGATGTTCCTACAAGGCCTGGAAGCATCAATGACTGGGTAACGGAGAACAGCTTAAGATTTGTCAGGCTGAGAGAAGGCATGAGAGCAAACAGTTTTCTCTTTTGGGGCCTATGCTGGTCAATCTGCAGAAGCATACTAGGCAGTCATTCAGCCCATGTTCCAGTTAGCATGGTGTGGGTGACAAATGAAGTGACAGTACATGTTGGAGATACCTGCAAAGTTATTGTGGTTTATTCATATCCTCAAGAAACTAGTTAGGTTTTGCTGTTCTTGCTACAACTTGATACAATCAATGCTTTAGAAAGGCGCTTCTAAAATTTTCAGCACAGGCTTTCCTAAACTATAGTCCAAACTCATGTTCTGTAGTTTTTTCTTTGAAATGGAGAAATTTCAGTGAGTTTAATAGAATCTTGCAGGTTTCAGCCGAAGATACGTAGTAGCTGCTGTATAATAACTCTGTATACATCTTATCTAAATTCATTAGTGAGACAGACAGCAAACTGGTGACACATTTAAGAAGAGAATCCTGGTCCTTTATGCTCATGTGAACATGTGCTCTGAGTATATCTGTTATATTAAGCCACCTACAGAAGTCAAACACCTCTCTGTTCAATCTTTGAATGTCAGTGGGCCTTAGGTGACAGTGCTGCCTTGCCATGCAAAACTGAGGCAAGTCCACGTAGAACTACTGGCCCCTGTTGACTTTATGTATTCTTTTCAAGTTTAAATATCTGCTTTAAAAGCTTAAAACTCTTTTTTGATTACTTTGGGTTTGGACTAACCCCACTGTAATAATCCTGCCCTTCCTAAAAGGGGTAGCATAATCTCCACTAACATTTCTCTCTACTAACTCTCTGAATCTGTGCTGGTAGAGGAGAAGATCTTCCGTAAGATCATTGCTGCTGTTTGAACTCGGGTTCTGTAGTTTTGAAATATATAGAATTTTATATATGCCTTATGTATTTTTGTTTGTGTGCATGTACACATATATATGTATTAATTTTTTTTTAAATGCATTTTTGCTATAGAAATGATGACCGAGAAATTTTACTGGAATGCCAGAGAAAAGGACCATCAAGCAAAACCTTTGTTTCCTTAGCCACTAGGCTCAACAAAAGCCCAAATCAGGTAGGTGCTGTCATTCTTATAATTTATAGACTATGCTGCTTCATTTATGGTTGCAGTTGAACAAAAAACTTCAGAGAGCTACTAATTTTGAGATGTTTTTTCCTCATGCCTTTTGTTGAGGGGCTCTTGAAAAAAAAATCTTAGATTCTTCTACTCATTAAAAATATACAGTATAGGGGTATTATGATCCAGAGATTCTTTAGTACCTGTTTGATTGGTGCCTTGAAACTGCTGTGTCCAGTCATAAGCCAGAGACCACAGGATTGTTTCTATTGTTGAATCAGCACTTAAAGAAAGGCATTTTGGAGATGCCTCAGAGCCTTTGCACATACCTAGTAAATTAGAAGAAGCTTGAAACTAGAGCTGGTAAAAAAATCACATGATTTTGCAGAAAGGAAATATTAATATTTTTTTTCTTTTACTTTGTAATTAAGAAACTTCAGAAGGCACAGATGTCAAATTGGTGTAGAATATTTCCAGAGGTTTGCATATAACTTTGTACTTGTCTTGAATTGCTGTTTTAATCTCTATCCTACAAATCTAAGAAAGGACAGACACCCATTTGGCTAAGTTAGGAAATCCTGTGTGCTCAGGATTTGGCTTTTAGGATGTTGTGTTCTAGAGTTAGAGTCTTCAAGGGGTTTAGAAGCTGTTGGGTGGCTGGTTGGATAAAGCAGTGTTACCTGTGCATTTATGTCACTCTTCCCAGTTGGCTATTTGGCAAATGGTAGATATGCTTTAGCAATATTGTCATGGTTTAAGCCATAACTCACGCAGTTTGCTCACTCCCCGCTCTTTTTTCCTCCACTCCCGGAGTGATGGGGAGGAGAATAGAAAGAATGTAACTCCCATGGGTTGATATAAGAACAGTCCAGTAACTGAGGTATAACACAAACCACTACTGATGCCACCAATAATAATAATAAGGGAAACAACAAGGGAAGAGACTACAGCTGCTCACCACTGACACCCAGCCCAGCCAAGCAGTGAAACACCCCTTCCAAGCAGCTGCCCCTCGTTTTTACATCCTGGGCATGATGTGCTGTGGTATGGAATACGTCTTTGGTTATTTGGGTCAGGTGTCCTGTCTCTGCTTCCTCCTGGCTTCCCCTCCTCCCTGGCAGAGCATGAGCCCCAGAAAGTCCTTGGTCAAACTAAACACTACTGCAACAACTAAAACCATCTGTGTTATCAGTGCTGTTCCCAGGCCGAAAGTTAAAAACACAGCACTGCATCAGCTACTAATAAGGAGAAAAATGACTGCTACTGCTGAACCCAGGACAAATATGTGCATAGCAGTAAGGAATACTAGCTTACAGTTGATCGAACTCTCTATGTAAGCTGTAGCTATGTTCAGCAAAAAGGTGTTTGACTCTCATCTGCAGAGCACTTTGGTAAAATTCCAGGTAGGCAGACACCTCATGCTGAGCCATAAATAGCAACAGTTGCACCAGAGAGTAGAAATAAACAATAAACTGTGCTTTTTGTGGCGTACAAACAACATTTTGTCCTTATATTTGAATCTTGCTTTCAGTTTTGCCTGCCAAAATTCAAGTCTAGTTGACTTTGAAGCCCTCATTTTTTTTCCCTCCTGTGTTGTAAACCAGTTCCTCCTGTGTTAAAACAGCATTTGACTCTAGCTGTCTGTGATTAATGTAGAGGCTATTTCAGATGTGAAAGGTACAGGAAGACTTCCTACATTTAAGTAAGCTGTTGATGGTGCTCCTAAAATTCTCCTGGTAAAATTTATTGGAAGCAAAAACCAAAATAATGGTTGTCTTGAGAACTTCCTGCTCTCAGGTCAGTTTATCTCGGCAGTTATGAAAATCTGGGGCCATAATGGTATGTCTCTTTCTTTGTTTTCCATTAGGTTTCAGAAAGATTCAAGCAGTTAATGAAGCTGTTCAAGAAATCCAAGTGCAAGTAAACTTAACACGAAGTTACTTCATGGTTACAGGGTTTAGCTGTTACCAGCAACAATGGACTACAGCCACTACATTCATGTAATGGGATTAGTGGGAGGTAACCAGGTCAGAATACCAAGCTTGGTAAATCTGATGCACTGTTAATCATTTACTTCCCTGTCCATGTTTCCTCTGAAGTGCTTTATCAGAATAACACAGAAGGAACATTACAAAGAAACTGGCTAGAAAAGAATGGGCACGTACAAATGGAGCAATATCATTTCAAGGGGGTGACATCTGTTGGTTAAATATGTTCTATAAATATTGACAAGGATGTGCTGTCAAGTGAAAGCGGTGGCTTGTGCTTAACTTGTTGGAAGTACTGCATGTGATGACTTTGAACTATGATTTTAAGAACTAAGCGTGCTTTTGAATCCAGTTGGTATTCCTGGAAAATGGCTGGTACGTCATTTTGGTCACATTGAAACAAATTTTAGGAAGTTAGGCCTTTTTCTCTTAAAGACGGCAGAGCAATGATGATAATGATTCCAAAAGCTGCTTTCGTAGTAATTATGCTCTGATGGTAAGGATTAGGTGGTTGCTGCTGCTTTCTCAGCAGCTTGCAGTGGGTTACAAGGAGAGAATCCAGCACTGTGCATAGGGTTTGTCTTCAACTTCAAGCACGTTATCATTTACAACAAACTGTAGTCAAAAACATTTTGAAGTTCTAATGATATTTTAAAGTCGGTTTTTTTCCCGTGAAAAAGGTATTTTTGTTTGCAAAAGGCAAATACGGTTTTGTGTTCCAAGTTACATCTGGGAATGGTACTTAATTTAGGTCTTCAACATAATAAGCACTCTGTTTAAAAAAATTAAAAATTTCTTTTTGGACTTAATTTAGAAACAGACCTTTGCAGTTTTATAAAATGTGACTTTATATTTTCTAACCAGGAGAAGAACTTTTTTTGTAAAAACAAGCAATTTCAAAATCTTGTCGACTTGGCATGTTTTGACAGCAGTCGTACCTTTGCGAATTGTTTATTACATTAGAAATTCACTAAGTTCTATTTTAAAGAACTCTTATAATTGCTTCCAGTTTTACTAGCACATAGTAAAAGTGTGTATGTATACATATGTATACACACGCTTCTCATTTGCTGCTTTATCCTATATTTCTAAAAAAGCTTGGGGTTTTTTTTATTTTTTAATTCTCTCTAAGAAACATTCCTGGACGTTGCACAGGTTTTCCTGTTCTGAATTTGTTGATGTTTGAGGTTTTATTCTTTATTGAGGATCAAAATTGCTGTCATCTTTAGTCAGTCAGAACATCTGCTGAGTTATTTAGATTTCATTTAAGAGCCCTACCAAAGTGCATTGCCTTTCAACTTGAATTAAATTAACTTTTTGACGGAATCCAATGACCGCGGCTTCAGTTTCAACATAATGGTTTTTTGCTCCCTCCCCAACTAAGGGGACAGAGTTCTCATTCTAATAAAACATCAGACAATTGGTTGGTGATATTGCCACTGACACCGTTGGGGTATTGTAAATGTGACCTATGGAATGGATTGTCATGCTGCCAAACAGTGCATCATCCTCATTTTAGGCAGTGCTCTGGAAACTTACAAGGAATGACTTGAGTAGACGCTGATGTCAGTTCTGGCAGTCTTCCATCTTATGTACTTGCTTCTAAAACATTTGCTTTTGATGATCAAGTATCATCTTCCATGCTACACCAGAAGCGCCTAGTGATTTCAGTGGGTGATTGGTATCCCCTACCCATGCTTGTTCTTAACATTGATGACAGTTGTTCACTTGCTGGAGAATTAAATCTAACTGAAGCTGTTATCACAACTGCCAGTTGGCAGAGTAGCTTTCATGGTTGTGAAAAACTGGACTCTACTGAGTATTTTAACCACATCCTTAGAGATCAAAGTGTGCGCAGTACTGAAGGCACTGTGAGAAGTAGCTTCTCTCCACTCAAGCACTTCCTCTCTGTCTCAAAAAACAGGCAGTATTTTATTACAAAGTTGTTTATTCCTTGTCTGTTTATTTACTTTCTTATCTGTACAGGTGATGGGGGAGGCCTGGGTTTGACTTGGATTCCTTTTTTTGTAAGTTATGAAACTTTTTTTAATGTTCTGTCTGTTGTAATTATGTGTACAGGATCCTAATGTAAAATATCTGATGGATGTATATATATATATAAATATATGTATAAAAATAGAGCTTTGTTTAGCCAAAGATGATTTTTTTAACTATATAAAACTCCAGGTTTATTTTGTATAAACTACATAGTTTGCTTACTGTAAGAGTGATGCAAAGAATAAAACTGTAAAATTCACACACCTACTCTCTTGTTGAACAAAGGTTGGCTTGAACTGGTTTTGTACTGTTGTTTGTAATTTATTTCTCCAAGAAGAATTTTGATACATATATGCAAAATATACTGTCCGTAAACCTACAGGCTTACTTGTGAAACCTCAGGTAAATGAAAACATCTTCTAGAACAGTTGGCTAATGCCTTGACAACTAAAATGCTGTGAAGTATAAGTTTGTATAAATGAGTAGCTCTGTTGATATTCCAGTCAATAAACACGGAAGTAAATCAGCTGCTGCTCTGATGCTATTACTGCTCCAAACACATACTGCTTGTTTCTTAGCAGACATGACTGGATCTGAAATCAGACGATTTAACAAATTACATAAAACCTTTAACTACTTAGGAATTAGATCATACAACTTCCCTCTTTTTTTACAGAATCATTGGGTTAGTATTGAGTGCAGTATTACAAAGGAGAAAGACCTTTTGTATCCAAAGCTTTTCATTGGAAGAGTGTAGCTGGCAGCCCTTTGAGAGGCTTACTCCAATTTCCTACTGAAAGAATAGGTCTGCTTCTATCCATTACACATATTTCTACAGGATCCAGATTAAAAACTCTTAGTGGACATGAGTATTGGAAAACTTTCTAGAGTGGGAATTCAAGGAGCAGGGTTTATGGAGATGTGGATGATAGTGAAATTGTAAAGCACTGGGTATTGATTTTTGAGGGATTCTCTCAGAGACATAGTCTGTTGCCATCTGTCTATAAAATAGTTGATTGGACTGAAGGCATTTCAGTGTCAATGCAGCAACCCATAGCTATTTCCATTAAGTCTTTCCTCTAATTGTCTTCACTCTAAAACCAGCTGAGAATATTCTCTAGCAATTTGTCTTCATGCAGGGAGGCAGCACTAATAAAGCATGCCAAGAACAGATTTTGGGACTTCTTGGAAGAATTAATCAAGAGGCAGTGCAGGAGCAAAATTGGCTTTGATGGGGAAGATGGATAAAGTTTTGGTGATGGCTGGTACATACATCCTCTCCCGTCGGAGTTTGAAAGTACAATACTGTGCCACCAAAAGCAACCCCATCTCAGTCTTTAGGAAGAGGAGCCTGAAGTGGAAGTCAGTCGCAACCTTACAGGATGGAAGAAAAGGGCCGAAAGATCTGGATCTGAAGAGAAAAAAAAAGCAAAAACATATTTGGGATTTCCACAAAATTTAAGCCTAGGCAGGGCTGGGCAGCAGAAGCTCTCGTTATCAGAACCTCAACTCCGGTCGCCCCGATTTCTCACAAAATCCCATTTTGGTATCTTGCCTTTTTTAAACCATGTCTCTCAGAGATACCAATTCTGAAGGGATTTGAGGTGGCTCTAACTCAGCTGAAGAAAGGTAACTGTTTCTATCTGAAGACTTGAGTCTCAGTTCCTGTGGCCTCCTTTTCAAAGACTGAGTACAACACATCCTAAATTAACTCACCAGGCAACAGAGTATGAAATCGGACATGACCGATCGATCCTTGGGCATTGATTCAAAGCAAAACTAATGGAATGTAAAGAAAATGTAAGACTCTATTGTGCCGTAAAGGCTGCCTATTTAGCCATTTTGTAAAATAAAATGTCATTTGGGAGCTGGGTGGAGGTCTAATATTGGAAGAACCAACTAAAACAAGGCATAGGGACATTGCATACTACTGCTGTACAGCTTGAGCGTTGAGGGAATGGCTTTGTTAGATGCTACTGACTAAAATAATTGCATGATAATTTTGGCTAGAGGCACCATCCTATCATCTGATGATTTTCAAACCGTGCATGGGTAGTTTAGGCTGAGTTATCCAGCTACAAAGATCCAAGAAGTCTGCTCAGCATACCACGTCTATGTTTTGGCTCTTGGGGAAAAAAACGCATGTCCTGTTGAAGGAAGGTTTCTGAACTACAGTAGTCCGCAGCAGTGAGTGCTCCTTCTGCAATGCTCTAAGACAGACTAACCAAGGGCTTTCTCGTGAGGTAAGTGGCAGAAAAATAATTCTTCCCAGGACAGTATGAAGCAGGCAGGTGCCTGTCAGACTTGAAGCAATGCAAATTAACTCCAGGAGTATTTGCATTTTAGCATATAACTTTCTGTGACCAGAAATTTAAGTTTTAACTCTGCTTTTTCAAACCTGGCATAAATTTTGGATAGAAGGAATTCGAACAGTGGCAAATAATCAAATGAACTTTAAAATAAAGAGTAACAAACCCAAGAAATAAAGAAACTTCTTCCAAGAGAAATAGTAGATTTTCACCTGGTTCTAACCGATCACCTACATGTATTTTTATTGCTTGAAATAACTATATAAAAATAGGTGGACAGACACAAAGCTAGTCAGTATAATGAGAAATGTCTTGGGTATGTGCTATCTACACTAAAAATGGTATATTTTTAGTATACTAGAATTTGTAGTCTACTAGTAGACAGGAAATAATGATGTGTTTGATATTTGAGATTACTCTCTTACAATAAATAGCAATTACTCTGTTACAGAGAATTCTAATAAGACCAGGGAAGGGGAAGATGGAAAAATTGTTATTGCTATGACAAGGTAGTAAACAAGTTTGGGCTGATTTCTTAGGAACTCCGTCTCTTTTGGCTCTAGGCTAACTGCATTAGTTTAGACACAACATTCACCATGTCAGTATTTATACTGTGGTTCTATCATTGTGGATTTAAGGGAAAGTGTCATAGAGAGTGAATCAAACCACTCCTTCAATTGCTTTTCCCTGTCAGCTGTTGCAAAGGAAAGCTGAGGATAGAATTGCTTAAATACTAGTAGAAACAAAAACCAAGCACCTATAGAGCCAGAGTGATATGTTTACTCTCCTCTTCTTGTCCTCTCATTACCCTAGATGGTCATAAGCATTTTCTGTAACAGAATGGGAAGTGATAATTCCTACTACTAGAGGAATGATAGCATTTCATCTCTGGGATTAAAACATGTCTCCTTTCCGATTTATTCCTGCATTTACATTTTTCCATCTCACTTGGATGCTTTTGGTTTGTTTTGTTTTTGTTGGAGTCTGTCAATTTCAGTTAGGGACCAGCCATTTGCAAAGCAGCCAGTATGCGCAAAGCTCCTTTGATTAACTGTTGTGTTGCCATCAGAAGTGGCACGAAACAATCAGTGTCGCCCACTTGTACTTGGCATCTTGAGTACTCTGGGTACTTTGCTATATGTCAGCCTCTACATCTTGCTTTACTGAAGGTGAAGTGTTCTGTATCAGCACTTCCAAGCTTGGAAAATCAGATTCAGCACTGTTAGCATGAGATGTAATGTTTTCCAGCAAACATTTCAGCATATTAACATCTTTGCATTCATCCAAACCTGACATTGCAACAATTTGATTTCTGCTCTGAATAAAATTCATAGGAAGTCAGAAGAAAGGTCTCACACCGATCTTTAAAAATGAGGAAAATTGACTACCACGGTTACTGCTGACTTCTTTTTTTCATGTGTCTTATTTCAATGATAAACAGGGGAGGAAAGAAGTGAGCAAAAAAGATGCTCCAGGTGCATCAGAGCGCCTAGGATATTGCTTCACTAGCTACGTTTCCTCAGCCCATTCCCTGTGTCGAAAGGGAAGTTCGTTGTGAAAATTTAAATCCCAGATATGTAATGATAGTCTGTAGGATGCCTGTGCAGAGAAAGACTGCGCTGTTGGTTACAACTCAAAATCTTTACTCTCAGTGTGGTTAAACACATCCCCTAAGGCAAAATTGTATGACATGGGATATCATAAATCTTAATCATGCTATATTGATATATGATACGGTGATATCACCCAGCAGTACTGTCAATTAAAATTGTGCAAAATTTTGGGTGCTGCAGCCAGCCACTCTCAACAAAAGCTTAGAAAGTGCTTTTCACTAGTGGCTGAGTGGAATTTGGGAAGTTTTGAAAGTTCAGTAGCAGAGAAAAAAATCAAGTGGAAACCCTAAGGAAGATATGATTCCCCGTTGCTTCAATATTTTATTATCATGTTAGCAGGAAATATTCTAGGGACACAATACTGAATTTGCACTGTATTCATAAGTACACAAATACCCCACATTTCAATTCCCTACGTTACCTGAAACTCCCAAATAGTTTCCAGAGAAGCAGCTTGGAAATCAAGCATCTGGCAGCAGCATCTGGCAGCAGAAGGTAGATCAATTTGCTGATGGATCAAAGAGATTCCGGGAAAGTGGTAGTTAAAAGATCATCTAACAGTCACAGCCAAAAAAAGTCCACATCACTCCATCATTGTGTAATCCCTGATTTATTTATCTCATATGTTAAAGTTTATAATCAAGACAAACTCTTGGTGATTCAGTAAGACGTTAAATGCATACAATTAAAGCCATTAATCCTAGAAGCACTCTTTATTACTATTATCCTAGAACTGAGACTATACATGTACAGCTATGTGTAAATTAACTATCTATTTGTAGTTTTAGGAATCCAAGCAAGAAACCTGTGGTTTGTTACCCTGGTAGAGGGGAAAATACTCGATGAATGGCACTAATAATGCTACTGCCTTGGGGTACAGAATGAAACAGTTTTCTCTCACAGTTACAGGATACTTCTCAAAACTTTTTCAAACAATTTATCAAAGCCATGAGCATTATACATAATGGCAAAACTAAGGCAAAGCCATAGGGGAATGGAGTGGGTGTAGAATTAAATTGCAGCTGGTAAAGGGTTTGCAAAGTGAGAAAAATTGTGTTCTTTCCTAGTGGGAAGAAAATAGTGTTAAACTGTAGGCAGACACAAAGTACTGCAGTTTACAGCTGAAATCAATCTCTTTCATGCTTAGAATAATCTCATGTTTGCATTTTTCATCGGTAGTCATGAAGTCTGCATTCAGTTAAAGACCTGGTAAGGAGAAAATAATGATGA
This sequence comes from Psilopsiagon aymara, assembly GCA_024733675.1. Classification (NCBI taxonomy): domain Eukaryota; kingdom Metazoa; phylum Chordata; class Aves; order Psittaciformes; family Psittacidae; genus Psilopsiagon; species Psilopsiagon aymara. Next base: position 1,129 of record JANRGW010002039.1, on the reverse strand, counting down.
ACTTCTAAGAGCTCTCCTGCTATGAGAAGAATGTATATGAAAGGTGATTATTTATGCAAAACAAAAAAAAAAACTAAACAAAGCAAGTAAAAACCAACCCCCTCCCCCCCCAAAAAGAAACCAAACCAAAACCAGCCACTAAAAAGGGCCATTTCATTAGAAATGCAGTACTGCATTTAAGTAACATTTATTTTTTTTACATTCAGAGATGAACTTGTGACCATGGGCGACTGGAACCTGTTGGGCAGCATCCTTGAAGAAGTGCACATCCACTCTACCATAGTTGGCAAAATCTGGCTCACAATCCTGTTCATATTCCGGATGCTGGTGCTGGGAGTGGCTGCTGAAGATGTTTGGGACGATGAGCAGTCTGAGTTCATCTGCAACACCGAGCAACCTGGCTGCAACAATATCTGTTATGACCAGGCCTTCCCTATCTCTTTGATCAGATACTGGGTACTGCAGATCATATTTGTTTCTTCTCCATCACTAGTTTACATGGGCCATGCACTCTACAGGTTAAGGGCTCTCGAGAAAGAGCGACAGAAGAAGAAAGCCCACCTGCGGGCTCAGCTAGAAGACCTGGAGCCCATGCCCGAGGAACACAAGAGGGTAGAGAGAGAACTGCGTAAGCTGGAGGAACAGAAGAAAGTGAATAAGGCACCCCTGAGAGGGTCCCTGCTGCGCACCTATGTCCTACATATCCTGACCAGATCTGTGGTCGAAGTGGGCTTTATGATAGGTCAGTATCTTTTATATGGGTTTCACATGCCCCCCCTTTACAAATGCACTCGGTCCCCTTGCCCTAACACGGTGGATTGTTTTGTGTCCAGACCAACAGAGAAGACCATCTTCATGGTCTTCATGAACAGCATCGCTGCTGTCTCCCTGCTCCTCAACCTCCTAGAAATTGCCCACCTGGGCATCAAGAAGATCAAGAAGAGCCTCTACTGGCGTCCCCCGCGACTGGAGGAGGAGGCCAGCCTCTACAACTTCAAGAAGAGCTCCGTGGTGCCGCCAGCCTGCCCGGGCAGCGACGCCTCTCCTCGGCGGCCCGCCACGGCCCCGCTGCCTCCCAGCGCTCCCGCTCCCGCCTCTCCCGCGGGGCCGCCGGATGTCCCGCCGGGCC
>JANRGW010002036.1:6624-33979 GCA_024733675.1 Psilopsiagon aymara | reverse complement strand
TAAAAACAAGGGGGGGGGGGGGGGGGGCACATAACTGGGGCAGAGAGCAGCCCACTCAAAAAAAATCAAGGGGAAAACAAAACAAGCTTAGTCTTTGTTCCTTGAGCCTGCAAGCTTTTGAGGGAAAGGAGGGAAGTCCTTCCAAAGTCATGTGTGCTGCCTAGCATGCTAGGTAGCTCCAGAAGGAGCCAGCTTTCTTTCCATTTTGTGGAATGCAATGAGTGACACACTTCTGAGTAGTTAACTAGGACTAGAGAAGGCCCAACAGTAAATCTGCAGGATTTGGTGGACTTGGAGTGTACAATGTGCCTGAGAAAAGAGCAGCCAAGCTTTGTCTTGCCTTTTTTTATCTTGCCCTCTCACTGTCTCTCTGCTGCGACATATTTATTTGTTAGTTTTTCCACGTCACGTTTCAGTTCCTGACTACTGTCCCATTTAATCACTTATTTCAAGATTCATGCACATCCTCCTCTTAGGATTCTTCTCCCTGGCTTTGTTGAGACCTGAGGAGTACCACACTGAACATGGTGCCAGCAACTTGCCATTGTGTACAGGATTCTGAGGTGTTAGTCAGAGATGGAGTGAAAACTGGTAACACTCTTTCTCTAAATGACCACAGAAAGTAACAGAAAACACAGCTTTTCATTCTAAACAGAGCCAACAGAGCTATCCACAGGTTTATAGAAGGTTGCAAGACACGATCAAGAGTACCAAGACAATCCTTCACTGAAAAGCTTTACTAAAAAGTCCTGAATTTAAATAACATTTCACTACCTCTGAACACAACTGCTACCTAACCAGCAAATCAGATCTTAAAAGCCTCAAGTCTTAAGTTCTGATAATCTACGTGTACGCAGAGACAAGCAAAGTCAGTAGAAGGGGAACAACCACAGAAAGTGAAAAGCAGCAAAAGGTGAGGAGCCTCCAGGCTCATGAGGATGTACACCAAAATTTGACCTACAGCAACCCAAAAGTAAGTAAATAAAAACATACATTTCTCAGCCACTGGTTTCTCACGCTACCAGTAGAAGTGCAGAGATCCCACGACTCCTTCCTAGAGCCCTAATTACAGAGACAAGGTTACAAAAGACACAATCTGCCAACATGAGCTGCAGAAGGTCATATGGCCACTCAAGCTATAAAAGTATTTTAAGAGTGGTTCAGTCAGTCAGGTCACTTAACTGACTTTTTGTCCAGTTTTTAAACAAGCAGCAATATTTTCCCTTACATTTTATGGATGGGAGAGGAAGCAGGACCTACTCCTTAGCCACCAATGTAAGATTCCAGTACTCATCACTAGCAATGCCACAAAGCAGTCATGCCTAGCTGATTTTTGTAGATCCAAATCCACCAAGAAATGCCAAGCCTCAACCCAACAGTGACGGTGGGACGAAACATTGTCAGCTTCCAAAAATTGTTCAGATCACAGGAAGAAGTCCTGTACTGCATTAACCAATAAGTGGGATATATTATCTGCAATGCCCACCACAAAGCCTTACATGACAGAAGCTGTTCCAAAAGCATATCAGAAAAGCAGCTCATTGTATTCGGTTAGTTCTAGGGAAGCCTTTTCTGCTCAATGCTGAGGAGCACTCTGATGGGTTTCCTGACCAGCAGGCTGATTGAAGGCACAAAGAATCAGCAGTTCAGAGGCTGTTGCTTGTTGAAGGTGGCAAGAGACCAGAAATGGAACTAAAGCTTCCTGTGAGAAAGACATATGCAGTTCTAGAAGTAGTTCTAGGAGACAGGGCTCCAATTCCTGCAATTCTTCAAAGAATGTTTAGAGAGACCTAACTCTCCAATTCTTCAAAGAATGTTTAAAGAGACCTAACTCTCCAATTCTTCCAGTCCTCATCCCTCTTCAGAAGGATAGCTGAAGAGTCTAAATACTTTTGTACTTTGTATATTTAGTATCTGACTAAATACTAAACTGCAACAGCTGAGTGTCAGCAGTACGCAGCTCCCCTGAGCTCACTCTGCAGTCACCCTAATCACTGTGAGCTATAGTCCATAAGATTCTGATTCCTAACAGTCACATGCATGCACATCCTCTCCCAGCAAGCCATTTAAACAGACTTCTGCAGTTTGGCAAAAGGTCAGATTAAGCAGAGGGGACACGAAGCTGAGCAGAGAATATTCTCAGTATGTAGCAGTCTCTCCAGGTCATGCATCGTAAAAATCCTTACATTTTCTGGGACCAAAGAAGCTACAGCCATAAAAGACCTATTAGTTCATTAAGCTCATCACCCAGCCAAAGCAGGTTATCCAGGAAAGAAGTAATAAAGTTATAGCATTACTGTCAGAACAAGCTGAGTAAATTTTTCTTTGAAAAAGATGCAAAGCAAAGACAGATATAAGAAGTAGGTCCGAAAGTTAAAATCCAGTTGCTTTCAAGAAATAAGCAACCACATTTCTATAAGGCAGCCAATAAGATGCTATTCTGTATCTCATGATGTGGCTCTGCCACAAAGCTCCAGTGACAGCCCCTCTTTCTCACTCCCACTTGAAAATTCCCATCTCCAAACATAAATGCTTTTCACTGCAGAGTTCAGTAAGAAAATTACTTTGGAGCCCTGGTGCTGAAAATGCATCAAAGAACAATCTCCAAAATCCACTCTCCCCCCCAATAAATAAATTTATAAATAAATCAAAGGAGAAAAAGAAAAGACAGCTTGGCTCCCTCTGGCCTACAATAACAATAATTATAATAATCTAGAGATCGCAGGAGGTTTCATCTACTCTCCATGCCAAGCCAATTCTCTCCATTCACAACTGCGTATAATTGTTCCTGAGAACTGCAAAAATTACCGTCTTTTCAGTAGCAATCACAATTGCAAAAATGCTTTCAAACAACCTCGAACCCTTATTTGTTAGAGTCAAACTATGTGCTCTTTTACAGTTCAAGTTAGGTCTGGCATTTCTGTGCAGAGGGTCAATAATCCAGTCATTCAAAAAATAGTCACGAAAGACGTATTAACATAAGCTGTGCATTAAGACACAATTATTTATATGCCTGGCAGTAATGGCTCTGCGCTGTGCACTGTATCAACTCACAGACACTTTAGCAGGAAAACAAAACACTTTTGGAGAATTTCTGCTCTGCCCAAGGACAATTAACATAACGCTAACGCTGTAACGAGAGAGCAATAAAGACCGATGGCGTTCAGACTAATGCTTCATCCCAGAGCCTTCAGAACAGCAGTGTCTGTCCCTGAAGTTCGTAGCCACCGCAGCATGCTTCCCTATGTGTGCTAAGCACCACAGCCTCCCTACGCCTAATGCTTCCCCAATCCTTAGATTAGTGAAATACAAGCAAACAGTTTCAAGATGCATTACCCTCTGCTACCAAACCTCCCCTGCTTGGGGTGCCAAATAAAACCGGCTGCCTCGCCTGCAACCGGCCGTTGCCTCCCGAGAAAGGGGAACTTCCTCGTCCCACAGGTAGGGGGGAAACGCTCCTCTTCGAGCGGGCTGCGCCTGCGGCACCGCCCAGAGCAGCAGCGATGCCTCGAGGGCAGAGTTACCTCTGCTGAACAGCTCGTTTTCATCTTAGCCTCGCATAGGGCACAGCGAGACGGAGCAACACTCAAAGTTAAACGGGACAGCGTCAAGCTCAATCTGACCCCAGAGTTAAGAGCTCCCGACAAACCCGCAGCCACGAAAGCGCCCACAACTCGCCCGGGACTAGAGGATGAGTTTGCCTTCAGAGAAACAAACACTGTCCGGGCTGTGCAGAAGGACGGAACACCCGACAGCCCGTGGGACGGCCGGCGGGAGAGCGGAGCGGGTCGCACACAGGCGCTCCTGCCTCCTCCCGCCCGAGGAGAAACAGCCCCAAAGGAGCACCGCGCTCCCACGGGCGCGACAAGGCAGCAGCCAGCCGAACACCAGGGACGTCCCGACCGGATCTCCTCACGACATCCCCCCCCACCCCGGGCTGGCCGCTCCTCGACGGGCTCTGCCTGCAGGGGGATAAGCTCTCCAGCCGCAGAGCCATGGCGGGCACCGCCGCCCCTGCCCGTGAGAGCGGACCCCGGCTTGGTGCCCCATCCCACAACCCTGCCCCCAAGGTTCTTCTCATGCTCTCTCCCCCTTCGTCAGACAGCGCTGGCGGGAACCGGGCTACAGCCACCAGTTGCGCTTCCCGCCCCGGGCGGCTCCGGTACCTCAGCCAGGATGGGATGAGAAGTCTCGCCGCTGCAAAAGCCCCCTCGCAACGCAACAAGTGTCCACCCGGCTGCGGACGGGAAAGAGGAGGAGCCGGGGCGGGCGCCGCGCTGCCTCACTCGGTAGCTCCCGCCGCCGCTGCCACCGCTCCGCGCTCCCCGCGCCCCAGCTGCCGCTCAGCGCGCCGCACGCGAAACGCGAAAACAAGCCCGCCCCGCGAGCGAACTCTCTTGAGCTGCCCGGGACGCCGTAGCCCGGCAGCTACCATCTACCCGCCCTGCGCAGAAAGAGGGGTGCGCCGGACCGCCTCCCGCCCGGGCGCTGAGTCTGCCCGCCCCACAGCGGCACGCCCTCCCCCGCCTCGCCGCACTGGTACTGCCCGGGCAGGCGGTACGGGGGCTCGGAGCGGTAGCGGCGTTCCGGTAAGAGCCGCCTGGGGGGCCTAGGCCCTGGCAGTGCCTCAGGGCGGGAGCTTCCTCACCGCCGCGGGGTGGGGAGCGCGGCCAACCGGTACCGCCTCCCCTGGCCCGGCACCCGCCTTGACTGCCCTCCCGGGGCCTGTTTCCGCGGCCGGGGTTGCGCCCCGCCGCTTCTCTCCCGGCCGCAGGCTGCGGGGTGCCTAGCCCCCGCGCAGGAGCCATGCGGGCCTGGCCGCGGGGGTGAAGCGCAGCCTCATGGCGTTGTAATTCGGCACCTCCGTACCGCGGACTCTCCTCTCCCTGTCGCGTAGTGCGTTGAGCTGCTGCTGGAGGCTTGGACAAAGTCCTGTGTTTCCTTTCTTAGGTCTGAATATTAACTGTTAGTCATTTTGCAGAGGCGTGATACTGTATTTTTTAACGTTACAGATACACTGCAAGAATGATCATCCCAGTCAGATGTTTCACATGCGGAAAAATAGTTGGAAACAAGTGGGAAGCCTATCTTGGCCTTCTGCAAGCAGAATATACAGAAGGGTGGGTATTATTTCTCTGTGTTCTTTGAGTCAGATGTTAGATGAGATCGCACAGCACGTAAGATACCTAAGTGCAGGGTCATGGCATTGTGAAGTAGCTGTAAAGAGGATAAAAACTGCAGATAAGTTCTGAAGCTAACTATTTAAGCAGTGGTTAGACATTATCATCGATGAGAAAGTACTTCTTTCCCTACTGAATCTTTCTGTGTAGTAGGATGGAAGTTGCCAAGTCATAACTTACACTCAAATCAGCCTCAAATACTTAACTCTGTATGGAACAGGAAGAAAAGTAACAAGCAGTATAGCCGACTATGACACCAGTATGTTTTGGGGTTTTTTTAAAGTGAAAGAAAGAAGTCACAAGTGTAAGAAGTAGCACTGTTAAAAATGTATAATCCTTTTAACGTTTCTTTAAAGCATTTTATATTTGCCATGGAGAACTGCAAACCTTACTTGAAAGCAGTGGTTTGCTTATGGGGGAAGGAGAAGTTCAGCTGCTCCAGATGCCTGACTAGTCCCAGTAACTGTGTTTTCAGTAGTCTGGGCTTTGCATAGCCAGACTTTTAATCTGTGCTGGCCAGAGCTCCTGCTAGTGGCAGAGTCTACCATGTCTTTAAGTCTTACTAGTTCAAGTAGGGTCTAGCTATGGTGGGACTACTTGAGAAGGTAACTCTTGAGAAGGTAACTCTTGAGAAGCTTTACACTGTCGTTGAGTTTAAATATAAACACAGATTTTTGCAATTCAAAGGAATGGAAAAAGAAAGTGTTAGAAATTTGAGTAAACCTGATGTTGAAACTGTTAAGCAGAAAGGAGTATTTGCTTTCAAATGGTTAGGGTTAGTAATAGGTTTTTAACTGGACTGATACCTATGAACTTTCAGAAGAGTGTAAACTAACACAGATTTCACTGCCTTTTTTCAAAAGTAAATCTGAAAACTTTCTTATGGTTTACGATACTGTTTTGTCAAATGTTAAGCACTGGAGCACAGAACAAAACTTAGGTTTCTGAGCTTAATCTAAACTTGTAGGAAAGTGTGATTATTCTCTGTTCTTCTTACTGCTTAATGTGGAGTTTGCAGCTGAAAGATGTCCTGTTCCCCCACCAGTTTCATTAAAAACTGTCCAGTGAAAAATCATTCAGTAGTTTTCCTAAACTTCGTTACTTCTGTGAGTGGATTTTTAGAGTGCATTTACATCCCAGAACCTGTCAAACCTAGCGGAGTAGAAGACTGTAGAAGGCTGATCTAAAGGTCCTACTAAAAAAATCTGGTTTTCTTTTCATTCACGGAGTTGAAAGCATTAAAATAGTGTGGGCTGCAAATCATTTCTAACACTGAAATTGATCAGAATGATTTTGAAAGCACTTTTGACTTATTTTCCAAGTATTACATTTTAATATTTTTTCTGTCTTCATTATTCCTCTGCTTTTTTGTGGGACAGGAAGATGTTATTGATACATACTCACTTGAGAACTATTGCTATAGTCACTGGTGAGGTTCTGGGATGCCTGATGTATTTATGAGATTGTAAGTCAGAAGCAGAGTTTACAGATATTGAACAGTTAAAAATTTGCAGTGCAGTGTCAGCATCCCTGTTAATGGTGGCTAAGAAATGGACAGACAAAATGGTAAAAATAACCATGTCCAAGTAACCTGTGGTTAAAAAAGACCCACACCTTTGTATTGGTCCCTTAAAGTTGCTCTTCCTCCAAAAGCTCTAGAAGAAAAAGGGAAACAGAACTGAAGTTGTTTTAGCCAAAATATATATATATCTAGTATGAATTCTAAAGCTGTGATTAATGTTAGTATTTTGCATCTCTGATAACTGCATTTGAAAGTTCAGAATTTACCAGATACCTCTTAAAAACTTAACATCTCAACAGACATCAGATGCTTTTGTTCTCATTTTGGAACATTTAGATATTATTTATAAAAAATCTTTTCTAAAAATATACTCTTCATATACTTCTTAAATAACTTTTGCACGTGCTAGTCCTAAAATAAATAGCCCTGCTGTTTAAGCCCTTGAAGAACTGTTGATAGGTACTAGGACTAATTGACATCATCAGAGAAGCTGCTCGAAGCTAAGCAACCTTTTTGAAGGCCCAGCCTTCTTTTTAGTCATTTGTACTTAGACTTGGCAGCTTCTTCCTAAAGCAGAATTATAGGCTTCAGGAAATAATACTGGTTTTAAGCAAATGCTGGATTGTTGCACTGCATCATATAGATCTGAAGACTTGAGTCATATTTCATGAATGCCAGATTCTGGAGGAATATCAGATTGGCTTTATGGTTAATAGGTTGGAGCTGAAGACATGGAAAAGGTCACTTATCTTTAAGAGGTCTGATAGCAATAGCCACTGAAGACACATATAGTGGTTCTGGCTGGGATGACTCATACTTTTTCTACCCCACCATAAGAGCGTCTAGCAGTCAATCAGAAGGAATTAAGTGGAAAGATTGTATTGAGCAGTCTGCATATCCTTATTTGTATATTTGTGAGGAACAGGTTGCATCACAGGATGCCTTCTTATATGGGAACTGGAAAAGATTTTTGCCTTCCACAGAGTTAACATCCCATCCGTATGTGGGCTAGTTTGCATTTTGAGTTATTTTAGTTTCTCTATCTCTCACCCTTTTAACATGGCTTAGGTCACAAATTTATCTCATGAGGTAGTCAAGTATCATCCTCACTTCACAGAAAAGTGTTATAACAGTGCTTAGAGATGCTAACACCACCATGGGTAATGATGCTCAGAGATGCTATTCCTTACTCCTGTGTCAGGAGACTGTCTAGTGCCTTAGTGCTGTGTTCTACCATGCAACGAGCAGGAGCTGTAACCAGTACAGGTAAAATCCTAGGCAGACCATAGTTAAAGAGTGGAAATGACTTCCCATGTTTCAGAACTGTGTTCTGAAACCTTCACACCTCTTGATCAATCCTGGTTTTGACCACATCAGCTCCTCTCTTCTCTACAGACTGGTGTTTGTGAAAGGAACACTAAGTTACTGTAACTAGATAATTGAGGTTACAGATGTACCATATTTCAAGTCTCTTTCCAGCTCTGAAGACTAGAATTTTATTTCCAAAAATCAAAATACTTGCATCTTACTTAACCTTGCTGTTTCATGACCAAATATACCCTCATGAGTGGGATGGCTCAGAAGAAATCTGTAAGAGTTAAGTCTGTTCTGGTTCTGTTCCTATGGGAGTTCTGCAGATTTACCTCTGAAAGTCTGGTAGCTGTGTCAACTAGATGCTGGCTTCAACAGAAATCATGTGCTCTTGCAGGCCAGAGAACAGGCAAACGCCCTGTCAACAGCAGCAGATTGAAAAGAACTTTAACAGCACATGCTAAATTTCTATTTCTTAGTCTGAACTGCAGACAAGTTTCCCTTTATGACTAAGCTCAAAGTAATCAGTGTGTTGCTTAGGAACACTTACAAGTGGTTCTGACACACTTCATCCATTATGTTTTTTTTGTTGCCATTCATTAATAGAGATGCCCTGGATGCCCTTGGTTTGAAGAGGTACTGCTGCCGCAGAATGCTCCTGGCCCATGTGGATCTGATCGAGAAGCTTTTGAATTATGCACCCCTGGAGAAATGAGATAGATGAACAAAGTATCACACTGTTAACTACATGGAATGGATCTCTAATGCTAAACTTGAAACTGGACTTCAGGTAGTAAAAGATGAAAGCCACCTGTCATGTTGCCATTGAGAGATGTTTACCTTCTGGAGAAAATAGTGCCCTGACACACTAACCTCTTTCAAGGAAACAAAGGAAAGATGAAGTCCATCTAACCAAGATTTGGAGATGAAGTTAAACGTTTGGATGCTTCTTTTTTAAATCTGTGTTTGGAGGTTTTTTGTGAGCTTTTAGATGCAGCTGCCAGCAAAAATAAGCATGTGTTCATATAGAGAAATAACTATATTTCATTAAAATATTGAATAAAGGAGGTTTTCCCCTGTAGACTTCCTACAGTTTCTGGATAGAGTGTGTGTGCTTGGATCTTGCCATTTAGTTGCACTGGTTTCTTTGAGGTTAGGAGTACTATTAAGTTTTGTGCTTTGCACTAGACAGGTGGAGGAATAAGAAACATGGGACTGAAGCTCCGTGTTCCAGCAACAGGGAAGTGGGTAAGTTTGGTAAGAATGAGGCATTACTCCTGAAAGCTGCTGGAGCTAGCAGAGTGTACTTCCCATTGCAGTTAAAGTCAACGTGTGGTCTCTGTCCCAATTCTTATGAAACACTGCAGCTGCTCTATTACAAAAAACAGGGCATCAGATGGTGCAGTGCCCTTCAGTTAGGTAAAACATGCATGAGTGTTCCTATGGAAAGCACTTGATGTGAGAATTTACGCATGCTGGTGTGAACAGGATCAAAGTTTTGATCTTGCCAAGCACCTGTACCTCCCTGTAGCTGGTACACATGCAAGCTTTCCACTTGCTTGTCATTTCACTGGCTTCGTGTTGTGCTGCGCAGGTGGTGTAGTACTGCCTGGCCAAATGGAGGCTGTCCTGGTAGAACCAAACACAGAGAGGTCAGCTGTACATACAGGGCTTGTGAAGGTTACCAACGCGGCGAGATAGGCACTGACTCTGCCAGAAGGTCTCGCCTTCCTGTTGTGCTGTTGGCTTGAAAGCTGAGCATGTTTCATGTTGTCCTCCAACATCCAGAAAACGCATCATTCGGGGTGGTGTGCACAGGCAGACACACCCACCTTACCTGAAAATGAAGCAGGCCAGTTCCCACGTCTATGAATGCTCAGGATTCTGCTCAAATGCAGCGTTAGCCCATATGCAAATGTAGAACAAATCATCATTACAGCAGCCTTGTAGAAAACAGGCTAGAACAGATGATGATCTTTCAGCTTGCAGCCTGTTATTCCTTGGTACAGTAAAACTTTTGGCATTCACGTATCGGCTGCTGGGTAAGAAGTATCTGGATTTTTTTCCATAGTTGAAGAACCACAGAAAAGTTGAACAAAACCTGGGCTTCCAGAGACACTAATTATTTAATGTGCTTACTAGGTCAGACATGTACACACAAACCTTAAAACTAGATTGTCTCACACAGTAAGTTGCAGGTCAGCTTGCCTTTGGCTATCACCCCACCAATCTTTACACTTGAACTTGCTTTTCAATTTAGTGCAAGGCAGTAGTAGATGTTTCCCAAATTCAGCAGTTCACTGAAGACGTTTTAAAACCATATGCTTTATCCTAATGCAAAGAGAATTAAGCAATTAAATCTAGGATGTTTCATAGTTGGTTGGATAGCTTATGTTCTGCATGCCTGCTGTATTAGCTAGTTAAACGCACTTCAACAAAAATTCTCTTTCAGGCTGTTTTATAAAAGGGACACTATAAAATACAGGATGACCTTTCCAAACTGAGCTCGTGTAGGACACTTTTCCATGTTCCAGTGGAGCGTTACATGGAGATACGTGCCAGGTTGTTCACAGAAAGATCAGAATGCCAGGCCCAGCACTCATTCGTGAGCTGTACTGAGAAAGTGCAGCAGCCCAGGCTGGTATGTCTGGCAGAGGCAGCCGTGCGTTATGCCGTGTGGAAAGCTGTCCTGCATCAGTGCCAAAGAACTGGATTAGACAAGCCGACAGGACTGTGTTTCTATCTGCAAAAGCAATTTTCTAATCTAGTTTTCTGCTTTAGAATAACATGTTTCTTTTCAGAGCTGATGCCAAGTTGTCTAATATGAAAAGCTATGGCTCTTAAACACTTATAATGAAGATGCAATTTGCAAAAAACACAGCAGGCCTCATTCAAAAAATTGAAGGAAAAATAAAAACTGCCTTGGTTGCTCTCATTACTGTTTCTCAGACAGAAAACATGGTGCAGTAGAAGACAGTGGCAGTCTGGTATCGCTCTGTCAGACAGACGTTACACAAAGAGCAGGAAAAAAACCTGAGCAGCAAGACTAAGCTGCAGCAGGCAGTAATATTAGCTCCTGCAGCACATGACAACCTCTCTGCATCGCAGCCTTTCCTTGGGAGTTTGCACATGCAGCATTGACCAAAAAAACCAATTTCTGTAATGTGGAGAAGCAAATGGTTTATCACATTCATGTGAAAGGTTGTCTCGAGAGTTTTGTCCTTGGGAGGATTAAGGGGCAGCAGCAGAGCTTAAATCCTGTTCTGTAAAGAGACAGTGAATTTTTCAGTGCATTTCTATAAATCCCAGCTTTCACCCCTACTCACTGGTAACTAAGAAAGTAATTCCCTTTCCGCTGTCATTTTTCCTGTGCTTGCTTCTGCAGCTGTTAATAACGTAAGTGCATTGGATCTACTTTCAAACCTGCCAGATCTCTTAGAGAAGAGCCATTAAACATGCTCACAACAACCATATTGTTTAAAGCCAGTGTGAAAGACACACGTGTATACACACACGCACACAGAAAAAGCCTTGGTTTTCACTGAATCTTAATAAAAAGGAACCCTCAGAATCAACAGAAAGGCAGAAGTGGCAAAGAAAGAAATTGTACTGAATATGCAGCCCTTAATTACATGTGCAAATTTGTCAATTGGAAGCTTGCTGAAAGAAAAACCCGAACAAAATCCCACCAGTCCTCTGCAGTCATTCAGTCACTTTATGTATAAAGCATTTCGTGAAATTTTCAAGTCTGGTTTGAAAAACTGTTGCAGGGCTCACACCTGCTATTGGAAAAGCAAGCAAGCACCACCAGAAGTGTAACAGGAGATCCCCCAGGTCCCAGGCTGCAGCCTCCCAGGCCAGAGCAGTGTCAGGCAGGACTTTCACACATAACTATCATATAAAAATAATGAAGTAGTGCCTGAGAAGCTTGTGATGGGAGTTGAGGTCATAAAAGTACAGGAATCTGCTCGTGAGTCCAGAGTCAGGCTTCCACCTGGAGCATCAGCACCAAGGTACGTGTGTGCTTGGAAAGCTTTACATTTCTTTACAGTTTTAACCAAAACAAGAAACAAACCTCTTGCTCACAATTCTGAGTGCGTCTGCAGGAAGGAAGGAAGTGCTTTTGTGCCTATCTGTAATGAGCCTAAAGCTTTATATTTCAAAAGCTTTGCTCCAAAAGAGCACCCCTTGTGAGAGTCACACCAAAGGGTGATTTACTGAGAGATGTGTGCTGGGTTTTTGTCTTCCTGTATCCTCTACCTAAATGCAGCCTACAACTGGAAACTGAATTCTGACTTCTTGTATATGTTTCTTATCTAGATGAAGCAAAACAGAACTCTGAAAATCCTGATTACAACCAGTGCACAAACCCCGTAGCTTTAAGTTCCACTGAAATGCCCAACTAGCCCTCTGACTACAAATCCACATTTCTCTGGTAACAAGGTGTGAGGAACCAGCACATGAGCTACTTCTTTACCTGCAAATAGCTCTAAAGGAAAAAACAATTTGGCCCTCCCTGCCAAAAAAAAAAAACCCAACAACTCCACCACCAAAACCAAATAGCCCATTTGCCTCTAAAAGCATTCCAAAATAGATTCTAACTTCAGTACGGATCCTAGTAAGAAAGTAGCACTTCTACTTAGTCCCCGCTCTGAGCAGATTCATGTACATCCATTTAATCTTAGTTAGCCAGTGAGATTTTCTTACTCCTGGAACTTCTCAGTTGAGACATCTCCAAAATAACGTTATTTCCACCTGGCCCTGTCTCCCCAGATGACAAGCACGCACACCTTTGATTTCCCCTTCAGTGCATTTGTGCCATGATTTACATTGTGGCTTTGTTTTCAGATCCAACTTTTATTCAGTTCCTCCAGGAAGGAAAGCGGTTTTAATTGTTCAATAGGGACAGCACAATAGAGATGTTTGAAAACCAAGGACAGGAAACGCGTGGCTGAGACTTTGGCTTTGCTGAGCTGCACGGTTTGATGTATTTCCCACTGAAGTCTGTGGGAGTCTTTTCATTAACTTCAATGTGACTTAAAATGGCCTGGTAGCATGAGGTGTGTGTGCCTCATGCACATAAGGGCATAAAAAAAGGCAAGCAGTTATCTTTGGCTTCAGTAACTCCAGCTGGGGAGAGCTGCAAGGCAACTGATTTCGCTTTGGGCTAGTGGCTGGAAGCAATACAGTATTTACATGGGACTTAGTCTCATTTAAGCCCCCATCTCTTTCTCCTTGACACTCCCTTACAGAAATATGTAGGTGATGTAGAGCCAAGACTCACAGAGAGCATTAGGTTTCACACCCCTTATCTTATTTCTCCTTCTCCACAAAGGCATGTCTTTCAGACTTTGTCAATCACCTGTTCTGGTGACCTACATCTTGTCTTGTGTTTATAGGTAACACATAGCTGGGGTGAAGACACGGAGCTCCAAACATCGCTCAGATTTCCCCCTAAGTTCCTTCCTGAGGCATCTGCTCCCATAGCAAACACTGTAACAGCCAAGATAGAAAATTAATGCAGGAAAGTCTTTCACTTTTCCCTCCCAAATACAAAGAAGTGTGATAATAAAAGTGGTTCACTATTTCCTGCTTTCAGAAGCTGAACAAATAGTGATCAAAGACAGGCATGGAACAGCACACAAAAAGCTAAAAGCCTGTATGCTTTGGGGAGTGCAAGAAACTGACGGTTAACAGCAGACTTCATAGCAAGCAGCAAAGGCTGTGGTCAAGACCTTCCGTAGGCACTGATGATGTTGAATTAACCCACACCCCACAGGCTGGATTTGGAGCTAGGAAGAATGAATACTGAATACCCGTTCTTTGGGAATCAGACCTCCTTCTTTTAAACGGTCTACTTGCAGCACTCCAAGGGATGAGCTGCGTTAAAGTAAGAAATAGATCAGTGCCAGGAGTAGGACAGCTGTGCTCAGCACCCACCTTCAGCTGCTAACCTTTTCTTAGGCTGCTGCTTTGCACATTTTCTAGTGGATCACCACAGTGGTATCTACATGCCACTACTATCTACATCAGGAACTGCTGATGGAAAGCTGCTGCCCTGAGCTTCTGCAGCAATTCAGAGATAGGCAGCACCACTGTTCTTGGCAATCTGTAAGGTATGAGAACACAGGTAAAGCCCAATTATCTCCAGCTACTCAAAGCTGCCTGAAGTGCTTCCTCTCCCCTCCTTTTTTCTTTTTAACTAAGTCTTCCCTATGGTAGCATGTGTGAAAGCATGCTCCCTTCCAGACAATGCTAGGAGAGGGAAGGGACAATGTCCACTTAATGGAATAAGTGGCAATAGAGCAGTGTCAACTACTCAGTGTTAAAGGCTGCACTGATGTGCTCCTACCTACACTGATCAGCCACTACCCACCAGCAGACAGGCTCTGCACAGCTCTTCATCAATACAGTAATGGTATAAAGCTAAGCCCTCAAGCCTTCCATTTCTAAAGAAAGTAGAAATGTAGAACTTTCATAATGGAGTTAATAAATTCATACACAGCAATGGAATAGCTAAAGGTTGGGCTGGAGGTATAGCAAGACATTTTGCTATATTCCCCCAAAAAAATGTAAAACCAAAAAAGAGTGCTGCTCTCAGCTGTAGGCCTTTCCTCATAATGAGATGTGCAGCCAAAGCAACTACTAACTTCAGTTTTTTAAAGAAGCAATAGCAGTTTGACTGTGAGGTCTTCCTCCAGGAGCAAGCTAGTAAATGAAAGCATAAAGTTAATAAGGGCTTGAACGCTTCACATCATTACAGAGATGGCTCCACACGTCACCAACTTGATTGTTTTTTTAATTATGATTGTCAAAACAGCATGAAGAAACCCCCGTTTGGATCCACTCAGCACTAAATGCAGCCCAGACAAATGGCTGCTTCCCTCCACTAAGCAATATTTTTAAAAAGTAGTAATTAAATTCCACTGATGAATAATTACTTCTAATAAAGAGAAACAAACACTACTGGCCTTAGTAGCTTCCATGTCAGCTACCAGAGCTGCTACTGAACCAAATGAACATCTGAAACTTACTCTAAACTCTGAACGCAATCAGCTGAATGTAACTAGAGATAGCTTCAGGCTTTTGCTCCCTTCTGTACGTCTGATTGCAGGGGGCTCCTCCGGCAGAAGCGGGGATGTCATATTGCATGTGAGGTTACTGCAACATCACAAACATAAGCTGGTTATTTCTTTCTTCTTTATTTTAAAAGCTACAATATTCAGGTAGCTCAAGGAAAAAACAACCTTTGGATTTTGTCTGTTCATAAATCCGCCACACCAGCTTGGGGGAAAACAGTAAATAAGATACTGGAAGAAGAGCACAAGAGGCCAAAAGAAGAGTACCTGCCTTTGGATGTGCTATTTGCAACCGAAGCCAGGTACCAGGCTGTGATATTAGTATGTGGTATTGATTTGTTCTTAATCCAGAGAAATGCCCCTGTAATGAACTCTGCTGTGCCTTTAATGATTTCATACTGAAGGATGTTAGGTGCCTTGCTCATAACAGAGTAACAGCAATTCCAAAAATAGCAAGCCTCATAATAAAATGTTATTGAGGAGCCCGAATTTCAATATAAAAGGGACTCTGCAGTACTCAAGGGCTTACCAGATACAAATGCATACTTTAAAAAGTTGTATTAAAGTCATGTTGGTGCCTGAGTTACAGAGGCAATGTGAGATGCTACTCCAGGGAGCAGCTGAGCCGCAGGTCCCAAGGAAACTTTTAGGCAGATGCGATACAGGCTGGATTTACTCCCACCAGATGAATGGAGCTGGATGCCTAGAAAGCAACAAGATGCTTTTGCAAGGTGCCTGTGAGGACACGGTGCTCCTCAGTGACAAACAGGGACAGCATACCAACAGGGTGCTGGAACAGATGCCATGTGCCTGATGCTGGCTCTGTCACTCACCTCCCAGAAGGCCACGAATCAGCTGCCACTGCAACTGCTGCAAGCAGGCTTGCAAGAAAGGGAAGCCACCACCAGCTCACCAGCAGGAAGAAGCCAGCATCCCCGCAAGCTCAGGGCCACTGCAAATTGCTCAGAGTTGGGAGCACCAGGTCTAGGGTTCACCTCGCTTAGAGGTGATTCCTCAGCCTTAGCTTCACCAATGCAGCAAACAGCAGCCCAAGTTAAGCCTGACAACTCCGTCATGTTGAGAGTAGAGAGATTTGGCAGGAAATAAACCCCTTGTGCTCCAGCCAGTCCTCAGAGATCAGAGGGCAGGGTGTGCTGGGCTTAATTTCTGATTACAACCAACCTGACACTATATACCCAGTCACATTCAGTAAGAACTTTACAATTACAGAGTCACAAATACTGCAGTTCATTGAAGCAACAGAAACACAGAGTGTGTATTGCCATTGCTATACAACACTGCCATTGATAAATTCACTTCCTGCAGCAGCAGTAAAATCCAAAGCTAGTCAGTGATTGGTAATTTATTAAGCTTAGCTCCACCCAAGTATCTTCCAACATAGAGATGCAAATCTTACCAAAGAGGAATCCCCCCTCTGGGGAGGAGAGAAGAGCAAGCCCATCAACTTGTCTGCAAAGTGGAGTTTCAGTCCCTGCCCATCTGGAGAGGTTCAACTGCCAAATTTATCCTTTTGAGAGAAGTGGAGATGAGACTGTAGTCAAATTACCTGCTGCTGCTGTCACAGGTGATGGGGGGCAGCCACTTTCTCACTGTGGTGTATTTTTCATATGTAAATGAGGGATAAGGAGAGCTTCAATTGCCATCAGTCAGGCTGCTCAAGGGCCCTGGGTCTTGTGCAAAGGCAGAACAGAATGGTGAATCACATCTTCCACCCAGCTGAGGTGGTAGCAGTAAGGGCCCTCAGACCTCCACCTGATAGCCTAATCACCCTCATGAGGATGTTGCAACAACCACACCTTATTAATCCCTTCACCATATATCTCAAGGCTTCATTCCTACACCAGCCAGGCTACCTGCAGTGTTGCAGCCCTCAAAACCTAAATCCACCCCAAAAGCGGCTGTGGCAATTGCTGCTTTTCCCCCAGGTAGGGACAGGGGTGCTGCAATGGTTGGGATGTGCCAGGCTGGGCCAGACATGCATCTTACCAGAACAGGGCAGCAGGGAGAAGGCTACTCCTGCCCTCCGCCAAATAAGCCAGCTGACGGTGGTGGCATGTCAAGGACCTGTCTGGCTTTCTACTAGCACTGACGCAGTGCTGGATGGGCTACAATGAGAACAAAACAGCTTCATTTCTCCCATCCCGCAGCCTTTCTTTCAGCACACAGCCCTGTGCTCGGTCTAGACTGCTCTTGAGTCAAAGCACATCTCTGCCTGCAGATCAGCCACCGTGCTGAAGGCAGTGTCACTGGGCTCGAACACAGCCCGTTCTGTTTTGGCTGGTGCTAGAGCCCCTCTCCCGGGCTAGAGGTGCAGAGGGAAGACCCAACCCTGCAAAGAGCCACCTGGGAGCTGCTTCTGGCCTGCAAATAACTCCCCTCATGCACCAAGTGGTTTCATTAAGAGCAAACTGGGGCATCTCCTGCCACCTCCAGCGGAACTGGGGACAGCATTTAATTAGCTGGAGGAGACAAGGAGTGACAACTGTGTTCCTACAAGCCCTGATAGGGAGCTCAGAGCTTGGCTTATAGGCTATCCAGGAGAGGAGATACAGCCTAAAAAAAAAATCGATTATCTCATTTATGTAAATAAAGGTTAAACTTACGTATAAAGGCATAACTGCCATAATTATAGCCTGTTTTCTGCCCAGGAGATGGTGTCAGCAGGGCTGCCTCTGCCTGCAAGGTCCATGCGTGAGGTAGGTGGAAGTGCCTGAGGGTGCTGTGGCTCCTGCCTCCTCCATCCAGGACCCTTTCCTGAGTAAAAGTGGCATTAAAAAGTGGGCCAGAAAAGTGAACCTGTTCCCCTGAGCAGGCTCTAAGCAGGTGATTCAGGAATTGCCTCCCTCTCTCCAAACCCTCACTCTACTTAAGGCTAGCCCCTGCTTCAACTTAACCCACAGGCTGACAGCACTTTTTCCCCCAGGGAGATGACAGGCATCCTTGGTTCCTGTCTCGTGGAAGAACTCTGAATCTTAAAGCAGTGAAACAAGAGCATCTCTCCAGTGGTGCGTGGAGAGCAGAAGGTATTTGCATTCATGTTCCAGAAACCTCTGCTGCAAGAGCAGAATCAAGTTTACCCAAAGCTCCAGGCTAGAAAAAAAATCGCTGATGCTAAATCAGAGGCCACAGTTTGGCACCGATTTGTGTTTCCTATCTTCGGTTTGAGGAGAGGAGTGCACTAGGAGGTCAGCAATTTTGTAAGGTCATAACTCCTTTGCAGCAGTATTTTTATTGTCATTTAGATTGTGGGCAGAATTTAAGTGGTGCCATCAGGACCGCGTGGAGCTTGGCACAGCTTGTACAGACACTAAAAGGAAGTTTTCAATCTAAGGGAAAAGGAAGTATGATTGGAGGGAAAAAAGAAACACTGTCAGGAATTAATTTGTCAGCTGTGCTTAGCAGCCTCGAGCAGCAGCTCGCAGGTGCAGGGGAGCTCTGCTCTCGCTCAGGCAGGCGTACGATGGACTTCTGCAGTGCTGAGTGCTCTTCCACTCACATCCAGCACCAGCATCAGCACCAGGAACCTCTGAGAATCCCATCACTTCACTAAACAGGTCGTTGGGCTCTGCCAAAAACCCCAATGCAAGAGGTGTCTTCAAACCTCCTGGCAAACTGGGGACGTGACACCAGGCTCCTGTATTACCAGTCGGCACCTTAACCACATCCCAGGGACACACCGCTCTGCCCGGGAAATGCTGCTGCTTCTCACCCGTGTTCGTTTAAATTCAGTTTACTTCCAGTGAAGGTAGTGTTGGGTTTTGATGAAAAGGACACCAAGAGCCCACATTTGCTGAGACTGTGATTTTAACAGCCCCATCCAGTGCTATTCACTATGGTAAGTGAACTACATGTTTTACATTTGGAGTTGAGGGTTTTTTTTGGTTGAAAAACATTTAATACATATGCAGCTGCCTTTGCAGTTGTTCTACGAGTTACGGCTCCACTTCCTGTTTTGGGGCTCAGGACTGTTCCATTTGGAAGTGTGGACAAACCTCAGAAATGTTTCCTTTGGGTTACTCTGCCACAGGCTGCCAGCTAGAGCCCGAATAACTGAATCATTCACGAGAGCATCCACAGAGCACAAGGCACTCAGCGAATGAAAGAACAGGTCAGCCTTCAACTGACTGCTATTAAAACTTTACATTAAAGTCCTGGAAGAGAGCAGCAGGAGAGGGAGGAAGAAGGAAAAGGAAATAAATGATAACCTCGAACATGTCTGTGGATCAATGAAGGAGGGATGGAAAATGCAAGGAAGGACAAAATGTGAATTAGCCCGGGATATCTCAGAAAGTTGGGCACATTTAAACAGGACAAAATTTAATTTAGATAAATATAAAATGGTACCTGACAACGCTCAGCATGTAAGAGAGGAATAATACACAGGAGAAGCTGTAAGAGCTGGGTGTGGAGGGACATGCTTTCAGGTATCATTTTGTAGTGATATGAGCTGTTATTCTGGCCGCCGGGAACTGAGCTAGCATCCTCTAGGAGTGGAGATAGCAGTTACGGTCCTAATCCCAAAACCAGAACCTGGTGCCTCACATCTCAGGCCATCGCTGCTTAATACTGCATCCCAGAATGGGCAGTAAGAAATCAAACAACCTGTTTCACACCAGTGTGTAAAACAACCTGGAAAAACAACGTGTTAGTAAGGACTGCTTTGGAGGCTTAAAGGTGATGAAACAGGCAGCTGTCCCAGGAACGTCCCTGTCCTCCAGGAAAGAGGTGGCTTTCACTGTAATTAAGATATGTTCTATGAGCACATGAGCAGCGCAGGCAGCTGTCTGCATGGACACCCCAAACCGGGAGCACCCCAGCACTCATCACGTACTTGCCACATAAGTGTGGATGAAACAGTTGCCCCAGTTTCTCCTGTAAAACAAAGCAAGAGGCTTAAGCTTTTTGGTGCTGCCCTGTGTTCCCCAGAGGATGATGACTGTGCACTGATGCAGGCAACTGTCTCCTGCCATCAGTGAGGTGCCATTAGACATATGTCTATTTACAGCTACCGGCAGGTAGGACACACAGCTGAATGTTAAGGGGGCACTGCTATGTTAAAGAGAAAGCTATTTGCTGTGTGGTACAACAATTTGCCTTGGTTCCTCATTAACCCAGGGCTGAGAAGCCTTTCAGAAGAGGGGAAGCTGAGCCTGTGACTTCTGGCAGGTAGGGAGCACCCCCGGCTCCCTGTGAGGGGAAAGGATGATCTTTGCCTGGGAAGGGAGAGGGGACTGTGACTCCGAAAGGAAGAGTACATTTCTGTGGTGGCATGTTTCTGGGGTAAAGGGGTTCTAGCATTTCTCAGCAAATACAAGCTTTACCTGTAAAAGGTCCTGCAGGCAGTGGAAACCCTCCAGCATGTCAGGAGATATACATAGATGCAGTTAAATGCACACACACATATGGCCAAAGTCATGAACAGTCGCTCCACACTCCCTGCACCCCAGGATCAATGCCCGGTTTGGGCAGGCCTCTAACCACAGAGGTGTGCAAGGGGCTCATTGTGACCCTCATGCTCTCATGCAGCTGCTGTAAATGTGCTACAGCCGTCAGAGCCAGCTGCAGGACTGCAAGGGGGAGGGTTGGGGTTTGCTGTCCCAACAGGGGGACACAGCAGCCGCTGGCAGGATCAGGCCCTGCTGGGACACTGGGCTCTCTGTGTAGGCAAAAACTGCTTTCCCCTTGTCAGTTTGCTACTTAAAAAAATGAAGCCTGGAAATGCCTGATGCTCGCAGCTCTTTTCCTGCAGGCAGGAGCAGTAATCAGAAAGAGAGAAAGCTGCTGATCCTGATGGCCTCAGAGTGTGCAGTATCCTTTTGCTAATGCAAGCAGCCAAGAAAGCAGGAGGAACAGCTTCCTGTGCAGGGAGTAAGAGGACTTAAAAACCCCAGTGTGCCTGATGATATGCTGTGATGGAATGAGTCACTGCATGAATTTGGTGGGCACGAGCATCTCTGCCGTTCATGTGATTATAGCTCATTTGAGACCATCATGCCCTCTCCCACCAAGGAATTTACCATTTCTAGAGGCACCACATGCATCTGCTCCCTGTTGCCTCCTTGGCCGGCCAAGCAGTGCCCCTGGCACAATCACCACCTCTCCTCCTGACCAGGCTTTAGCACAGAGCAGCAGCAGGCAGACACGCACCTCTGGCAGTAGCAGCTCATGCAGCCAGCAGCCCAAAGAGCAGCTCTTTAATAGCAGAGGAGCCAGTCCGGGACCCCACAGCAAAACCTGCCACACCAGGAGAAGCTGTTGGTCTCTGCTCACATGCGCCCATGCCCCAGTTCAGCACCAGCACTTCCTGAGGCATCTCTTGTTGCTGCTTGGTGCAGAGTGCCAAGAAGCAGCACAGGGCACCTGGCATCTTCTCCCAGGGGTGCACACACACACAGACACATGGAAACCTGCAGAGGTTTCACAGCACAAAAGGAGAGTGTTCTCCTTTGTCATTTCCTAAGCACAGTGTATTAGTCGTATCTTGTCAGGGAGGAGAGTATCACTGTCCGCTCCTTGTCTTTCTCTCTCCATTACTGCAGCCCTGCTTAGTCCCAGCACAGCAGGAAAACCAGGACATTACAACCACCACTGAAGGGGGATTTTATAAATGGTGAAAGAAAGAGGCACTAAGGCCTCCCTGAGGAGAAAATTCCTCCCAATTAAACGGCAGGAGGAGCAGAAAGGGCATGTTTGTGAACTGGTTTGGGTTAGAAGTCGTCGTGCAGGGGAGTATAAAATACTTGTGTCTTGTTTGAAACTGCAACAACAGGATGACCACCCCAAAGCTGCACCCTTGCAGAAACTATTTACTGCTACATCAGTTTTCCCTGGTCAAATTGCACTGACCACCCAAGCACCCCAAGAGACCAGACCACCAGCTGAGCTAACTGCTGCAAAGGGCAATTAGCACAGCCCACATCTCCAGGTCCAGAGGGGAAGAAATCTGCACTCCTGCCTGAGAGAGGCAGCAGCACCCAGAGGCTGAGGCTGTGTGGCCCATGGGGATGCTGTAAGACAAGAATTTCACCCTAATCACAGACACTGCAGAAACAGCAAATTAAAACAAGAGAAATAGCTTTTAAGCAATTGGTTCATGCTGAAAGACACTGTGCTACAGACTGCACAGACACCACCATGTGACTGTCTTGCATAAGGGGAACTAATTTCCTTTTAGGAGTGGGAAAGAGTGATGGAGCCACTCAGCACCCCTAATGACACAGAGGGGAATGGGATGAGGCATGAGGAATTGTGGGCATTTCTCTTTATGATGTGGCAAAACAGCTGTGGTGGCACAACTGCTGTTTGGAATACCCCGCTAACACAGAGCCATCCATGTCACTTTCTGTGCTGCCGCTGTAAGTACAGGACCCCCACCCACCCCACTCCTCCAGTCCCACCTTGGTGAACAGTCCTGCAGGATGAGCCCTCCTGTCTTAATTCACGTTCCACCTTCAACTCACATCTCCTGAAATAGAGCAGCCAGAGCTACACACAGGTCTGAAGACAAGGTCTCATAAATGGGCACCATCCCATCCCCAGTGCATCCCAGGAGTGCATCCACCCTCCTCTCCATAGCAGTGGCACTGGCTCATCAAACTGCCACTGAACCACCCAGGTCTGTCTCCTTGGTATACGCTCATATTTGTAGGTTTTTTAGCTTAAGTCCCTGCTCTGAGCCAAGGTCAAGCCCTCAGCCTCAGTCTTGCATGACCACTGCCTTACTGCAGCATGAAAATCAGGCATGTTGCTGGGGCTGGAAAGATAAGACCTTCCTTTCTATGCAAGGCAACACCAGCATGTCTTGTACTGCACTTCCTTGGGGGCTTGGTGACACCATGGCCCTGCTGCCCACAGAGCCAAGCAGTTTGAATTAGACTCACCTTAATTGCATGAGTTGAATTCACAGCGCACTGTGCTGAGTCCCAAGAGCCTCTGAGCAGCCATGCCCATTAGCTGCAAGCAGATGTTGTCATACAGCCAGATACAGGCATGTTTGAAACTGGTAATGTGCAACTTTCAACCTTAAATCCTACAGGGTAAGAAAAAGGGCACACACTTGCTTTCTTTTTGACATGCGTGTGATGCAAGGCAGACAAGCTACTCTATAGCATATAGAACAAATACCCCCCACACCCCCTGTTATCCCACAGTAATAAGAAGCAGCAACACCAAGCAGTAGCTCACCTCTGTCTTTATAGGCAAGGCAGAAAGTGGAAAGATTTCCACTATCCTTGAGGGAAGTGGAAGCAGGTATAGGAGAGCACAGTAAATCTCTGAGCCAACTTATACCCTCAGCTGATCTTCTTAAGCAGGCCTGACTGGTAATCAGGCAGCAGCTGGGTCAGCAAGGTGAATGGAAGTTACCTGGTGGCAAAGGCCTTGCTCTGTTTGCCTCAGCTCTTTGTATGCTATGAGAAAGTGCAGCCTGTGCGACAAAGCTAAGAGGTCACTCATCATCCCAGTGAGCACAGTGAGGTGTACCACAGACCCTGAAGCAGTGCTAGGAGCACACACCTGCATGCACAGACCACAGCTGACATGCAGTTCCTGGTAACCTGAAGCTCTGCAACTTCAGCTCTCAGGGTGCCAGAGGTAGGAGCAATCTGCAGCACACCACAACCAGGCTGGCAAGATCAGTGACACAAAACAAGGTTCTTCCCCAGCTTTCTTCTCAGCCTGGTGCTTCAGACCAGCATCTGAGGAATCCATATAACCCACCCGGCTCACTGTACCCCTTCACTTTTGGTACACAGAGTAAGTACAGAATCTTAAGCTTTATTTCTCTATTGGCCAGCAACATAAACTGGTTAAAAAAATTAAAAAAAAAAAAAAAAAGGCAATGAATATATTACACAGAGAAAATGTATAAAACAACTCAATGGTCACAAGCCACCTTAACTGTTCGTATCTCATTCTTCCTGGCCTCTCCCAACCCTCTCCGCTGTATGTGAAGGGAATGGGCGAAGGCAGCTGTGAAGATATGCTTAAGAAACTAGAACTATTGCCTCAAGCAACATGCTCAATGTTTTCCTCTTAGTTAGTAGTCAATACTTGTCAGGAACTTGATTATAAAACAAGAAATAATTTAGAGTTTTCTCCTTTAGATCATTATACAATAATTTAGATTTCTTTCTCCTCTTTCCTTCTGCTGTGGAGCCAAGGATACACATCAGTTCTTCCACCTCTTCTTCTGCATTTGTTAAGGATTCTTTCATGAGGCTGATAGTGGGGGAGTTTCAGACTGACCTGCTCTGAATTTTAGCTTGTCACCCTTTAGCGAACTAAAAACCCCACGATGCTACAAGACCCTTTAGGGGTCTGGATGATTTTGCTCATGTTAGCTGTCTGCTGCCAAGAGTCAGGGCTCAGCCAGCACCACTAAAAGGACAGGCCATTTATAAAAGGGCTTGTCTTCACTGCTTAGAAACACCAAAGCCCCACAGCTCTTTCTGCTTCATGGGTTAAAATGAAGGTGACAGCAAGACAAGAGGCACACAAGATACTGTGACAGGCTAAGACCTTGCTGGCATCACGACGGCACCAAGTCCATGGCAGTGGTGATGTCTATGTCCTGTAGGTACCCAGAATCCCAATGCAGAGAGAATAATTAATTAAAATCTATTAACAGACAGTTAACCCAGCACTGCCAATTTACCAAGTACATTGGGCAAGTGGTTGATGTCAACCCTCCTGACCTTGTCAGCAGTGACCAGTCAAGTGGGATTCCAGATCCCATTAAAGCCAGAAGACCCTCAGCTGATTAATGAGCCCTTTGGAGACTGATAAAACATTTGTATATATTAATTTCCTGCACAAGACAGACAAGTGTAGAAGTTTTAATTAGAAAAATCAAGCCAAGGGCATCTCTCAACATTGAAGAGATGTGAGAATGTGTTTCCACTAACTGAACAGGCCGAAGGGTAGGAATATATTCAAGCTCTAGAAACAGACAGTCCTTCACCAAACCTCAGCAGCAGACAGGCAGGAGGAAACAGAAGTTCTCTCATTCACACCGGAAACTGCTCAATAAACCAGACCAGACCCAAAAGAATTAGACAGCAGTCCATCATCTTAGCTCCAGAATCACTAGGAGGCAAAAGGCCCCTCATGACTCCTAATGGCACTGTGCTGGGGGAAGCTTCAAGGAAGAGGAGGAAGGATTGCTGAGAAATCTGAAGGCACCTACACCTTGGCAACACCAGTCATGACAAGATTTCAACTGCACCCAGGTGTGCTCCCAGTCAGGTGGGAGAGTAGGCTCTGCCCAAGCAACCAGGCAGGCATCTTCTCAGGTGGAGAACAGCTGAGGATATTGGTGCACACTTGGGAAGAGGGAGAGAAATCTTCCATGTATGAGACACTCAGCTCTGGCTCCAGCTCAGCACAGAAACATCATCTGTCCTCACAGTCAATGGCTGGTGCTGCTGAGCCACTTCTCAGAGAGCAAACCATGGATCTTGTATAGCATCCTGATACCTTCACGTTGACTCAGGAGAAACCTCAAGAGAAATGGCCCCGGATAAATCTTGCTTCATAGTTGTATCAAGGCACTGTTTCGCTAAAGCTTCTAGCAGAAGATCCACAGCTCTTTTGTTGCTTGAGAGTGAAGAGGACCAGCTGAACTCCTGCCTTCTACATAACAAGGAGGGTAACTTTCCCTCAAAGGGGCAGGTAAGGTGTTGCGTGGTTTGAAAGGCATTTAATTACAGAGCCAGTCCTCAGGTTACAGACACTTCTGTGATGGTGGTGGTGGAGGAAAGTGGTCAGCTTGGCAGGCACTAAGGGAAGAGGCAGAGGGGGAGCAACAGGGTTCCCGCAGCTACTAATATGGTTCTGACTTTAAACTCTTGTACAAGCAGCAGGTGAAAATCATCCCAAAGATCTACAGGGTGTAAAGAGAAGAGAAAAATGCATGAAAAAACAGAATGGATGCACTGGAGCTCGCAAACTAACAGTCTGGACGCAGCAGCTAGCTCCTGCCTGGGGATACCACACTCCAGCTTGCAATGAACAGCAGGAAGTAACACAATCTGTGCTAATTCTCATAATTAATCACCAGCAGCTTCTCCGGGGTGTAATGTGGCTACTTGCCAGAACAAAGGGGAAGGTGAGGAACTCCCAGAGAGACATCTGCATTTGAAAGAAAAGAATATCCTGTGCCCCGCCTTCTAAAATGGGAGGGAGAGACATCCATAGCCTACCTCTTCATTCGCCATCCTCTCACAAATCCTTTGCAGGTGCACAATGCCATTCTTCAATATGACACAGCCGAGGGAGAAATTCTGGATGACTTAAAATAATCCTAATGGACCAGGGTAGGGAAACTCCAGACTGGCTTTTCAGGTGCGTGGGCAATCACGGCACATCCCCACAAGAGGTCTCCCTCAGGCTGCTAAATCGCCTGCAATGGGCAGCACCGCCATTCCCATAACCCTGCAGTAGAAGTCTCTCCCCCTTGCCCAGCTGCACTCTGTCATCAGAAGCAAATTTTACAAACTAGTGGAAGAGGCTTTTGCTTTGAAGTCAGTGAGTCCTCAGGTCCCAAAGTTCTTGGCAACTTCTCCCTGTCAGGCAGGGAAGAGCCTAAAATCTCTTTTTTTTTCCCATCCCTCAGCCTGGAGGTTCCTTTAACTTCTGCCCAGCACCCCCAAAACTCCACTCAGCCTTTTTACCTGCACACAAGCAATGCTGATCCCCACTGCCCCGATAATTTTCAGATGCTCTTGAATGAAGTTTTCCAGCTTGGTAATGCAACCGCTCTGCAGAGTGAAAGGAGGGACATGGAAAATCAGCTTCATTTTAACCTCTTGTTCACTTTAATCCAGTGGTTGAAACCCTTGAAAGCAGTGCTACAAAAAGCTGCCTGTGAGCAGACATCTCCCGACATCACTGGAAAAGCTGCGTCATGTTTTGTATTGCTCTGGACCTACTGGCTCAGGAGCTGTTGAACAAACCCAAGACAGCTGCTAGCTGAGCAGGAGAAATGCAGAACTGGTCACAACACACAGAGAGAGAGTGTCATTTTTACCTCCGAGATACGTGGAGAACGGTTCCCTCACTCCCTGCCCAGCACATGCCCAGAGAGGTTATTTACTCTCATCAGGCCAAAAGGCTGTGGAAATGCAGCAAAGTGGGTTCAGTACCAAGAACTATCCTGTGCTGCACCAAAAGGAGCGTGACCAGCAGGTCGAGAGAGGTGATCCTGCCCCTCTACTCTGCTCTTGTGAGACCTCACTTGGAGT